>APFE031610282.1:155477-177910 GCA_000404065.3 Pinus taeda | reverse complement strand
TAAAGAGATTTTCTTATTATTAAAAAGAAGACATAGATGACATCAACAGGTGGTTTTTACCCACATTGGGTTTCCAGCTTATATCTTGGTGTTCATGTGTGTTGCTTATGTGTGATGCTTTATTCTACTTTTACTACACTGTCTAATAAATCTCTAATATATTGGTTTAAGCTCAATAAATTATACATTGTCTAAATCAAAAGTTCTCTGCATATACATTGGTTGCTTTAAGTATAGTCGCGTGTACAAGCTAGTTCACTTCACTGAAGTAGCGTATATAAATCTGTTTGGGAAATAAAATTATAGATCTGGAATACTGATTCACCCCGCTCTCAATATTATTTCCAATAATGTCAATCATGGTAGGAACTGTGTAATTACCAATCATTAAGTGATACCAATAAGAGGTGTGAGACGACCCACCAATGATGCAAATTGACCCCAAGGTATGGATCACATTCCAATAAGTGTGGATAACTTAGTTGACATCGAAGACTTGTGGACTCAATTGATGAAGATTCAATGAGTTAATCCTATTGTCAATTATGAGGAAGCCTACAATCGAGGTCTACAAGGTACAAGGTACTACCGGTTCCTAGAGCAACAACCTATATAATGAGTTGAATTCAACAAGAGAAGATTTTTCAAAGGATGAAGTGATGAAGTATGAATAAAATACGAATGGTTGACATGAGAAGCTCAAAAATGATTGCAAATGGTTGAATCAAGTTGATACTTGCCTTGAACATATAATGAAATGATTGAAAAATGAATAATGCTTAATATTTCCCTAGTATTGTCATGTGTTTAATGAACAATGTGTTGCATCCTTACTGGGAAAATTTTGTGATCATCTTTGTTTATGACATAGATGTGTACTCAAGGGTTGAAGAATAACATGAAAAGTTCCTAACTACAATTATATAGTTGCGAAGGGAACATAAGGTTTAAGTAAATATGAACAAGCGTAATTTATTTCAATTAGAAATACAATATTTGGGACACATTATCTCCAAACAAGGGATATCGGCTGAGACAGATAAGATGAGGGACATAATATAGGTCCCAACACTGAATAATGTGAATGGGATTAAATCATTCATGTGGTTGGCAGAATACTACAGGAGATTCATGAGAAATATTTCTAAGATAGGCCACATTATCACATCCTTGTAGAAGAGAGGAAATAAATTCAACAGGACAATTGAATGTGTAGTGACCTTTGAGCAGTCAAGAGAGTTGCTCACTAATGCACAATTGTTGGAAATTGCAAATATGGATAAGGATTTCATCATCTGCACAAATTCCTACAAACGTTGGCTTGATGGAGTCTTCATGCAAGAGGGACAATTAGTTTGTCACGAGACACAAAAGTTAAATGATCATGAGGAAAACTATGCGACTCATGATCTGTAGTAAGCTGGAATTATTCATACACTAAAGATGAGAAGGCATTACCTCCTTAGAAGAATATCCACACTCATGACAGAACATGGAGGACTTAAATATTTTCTTGATTAACTAAAGTTGAATAGAAGGAAATCTAGGTGGTTGGCTATGCTTAGTGAGTTAGGATTTCAGATCAATTACATTAAGGAAAACATAGTTGTCGATGAAATGAGTAGAAGGATTCAAATGAACTATGTGGAAGCCATAAGCTCTTATCGGATGGAACTAGGAGAGTGGGAAAAAATTGTAGGAAAACATGATGAAAGGTATCAAAAAATAAAGGAAAGTCTACAGCAAGAGGGTGACGATGGAAATGATCAAGAATAACAACTTTCAAATGATGAGCTAGTTAGATTCAAAAGTAGAATCTATGTGTTGAACGATGCTAATTTAAAGAAGATCGCAATGAAAGAATTTCATGCTAAGCCATATTTTTCCCACCAAGGATACCAGCAGACTCTAACTGCCATTAAAATATTTTAATATTGGCCTAATTTGATAAGAGAAGTAGTTGCACTTGTTGTTAAATGCATGGAGTGCCAACAATTGGAGGTCGAATGTAAGCATCCAACAGGTTTATTGCAACCCATTCCCATTGTGTAATGGAAGTGGGAAGTGATCATCATGGATTTCATTACCATTTTTCTAAGAAACTCCAGGAAACGTGATGTGACTATGGTCATTATTGAAAATTTGGGAAAAGTAGCCCACATTATAGCAGTCAAGTCCAACAATTTAGCTAGTGAGGTGGAAAAAATATTCATAAAAGAGAATGTGAAGTTGCATGGTGTTCCCAAGAAGGTTATCTCGGATAGATATGCCAAGTTCACTTTAATATTTTAGAAGGAACTATTTGCAGGCTTAGGGAATGAATTGGCCTTCAACACAACTTATCATATAAAACCAGATGGACAATAGAGAGGACAAATAGAATCCTTGAAGACATGTTGAGGATATATGTGATGCACTATCCTAAGAAGTGGGAAGAGTATCTTCCATATGTCAAGTTTTCATACAACAATTGGTACTAGTAATCAATAAAGATAATCCCATTCGAGGCACTTTATGGAAGGATTTGTAATATTTCCATCAGTTGGAGTGATCCAGTAAACATAGTGCTTATTAGGCCTTATATGCTAAAAAACATGGAACAATAAATGAAGATCATTAGGTAGAATTTGAAGATTGCATAAGACTAAAAGAAGAGCTATGCTAATCAACATAGGGTGCGTAAAAAGTTCCAAGTTGGGGAACATTTGTACTCAAGAGTTCAACGCAAGAAAATATTATTGAATATTGGGCCATGTGCCAAGTTGGCACCACATTTCCATGGGCCTTTTGAGATACATGAAAGGATTGGGTCGATCAGCTATATATTAGCCTTACCTCAATTGATAAAAGTCCATTATGTTTTCCATGTTTCATTACCGAAAGGATATGTACATGACACTAATAATGTTATTGATAGGATTATGTTACAGGTGGAGCCAAAGGGAGAGTTCTAGCCAGAATCTCTATACATCCTTGATCAGAGACAACTCATTCTCTGGATCCAAGTAATATAGAAAGTCAAAATGTAATGGAAGAACTTTGGGCTCAAGGAAGCCACATGGAAAATGGTTGACAAGATGATGGAAAAATATCATTTTCTATTTGTTGAGTAAATAAATTATAAATATGTTATAAATTTTTTACAAAGTTTTGTGTATAAATATCCATATCATCTATGTTTGTTTTGTTTATGGTTAATGAACATCGAGGACAGTGTTCCACTTCAAGGTGGACGAGACATTCACATACCCTAGTTGACATTTCTCTCCTATAAATAATTGTTATTATTTTAAAATGGATGAGAGAGGGACACATATTCCATTGCTTGAAGAGATTATCATTTTTTAAAATATTAGTCCTAGTTGGTTAAAAGAATTAAATGTGTCGCACTATGCATTGAATTTAACAGAAAGAGGAAATATTGGTCAAGTGTCCTATAGCTCAAACAACAAGCAAAGAAAGGAAAAAAAATTGAGAGAAACACGGGGTTGTGCTGTCAGGTTATTGAATGTTGTGCAAACCATGGAAAGTGAGGAAGTTAATTTTTTTCTGAAAGGCATAAATGGGAGGAATTTCATCAATCAATTATCATACATACTTACTCTTTCTCATGCCTAAAGAAGACATTGGTAGAAAAAGGGAATGTTGTGTTTAGAATGGTTGTGTAAGGACACAAAGTTGAAAGGGAAATCAAATGACCCTTGATGTTCGGTAGAATACTTAAAATAAGGCACCAATAGAGGAATCCTTTGTCTGATGCCTGTTGGATGATTTGTTTCAAAGAGTGTGCTTTTCCTGTAAAGCTAAAGAAATCATTGGAAGTGTTGACTTTTATGGTTTCTTTCAAACTAATAATTATTTTTTATATTTTCCCAATTTTATTAAGATTTCATCATTCAATAATTACACTTAAATACATTAACCATATAATGCATTACTACATCTAGACCATGAATAGAAAGTCCATGCAAATAACACAGAGATTTAACAGGTTAAAGGGAAAACCCGAACAACCTTTTCAATAAAGAATTATTTCGTTAAACAAAGACACATTAAGTCTAACTAGGTCAAACCTGGTGTAATGTCCATACTCCTATTCAGGTTAATCAGTTGCACAAACATACTAGGTTATGTCTCTTTGCTACCTCATAGATTCTCTTCATAAGTTCCCATTGAATGCCTCATATATCATCTTCATTCTCAAAAGATGTAAGCTTCAAATGCCATAGATACAAGTTATAGACTGCCATAGATGTGAGTTATATACTTCCACATATGTGAGCCTTTTCTTTGCCTCAAAAGGATTAAACTCACTATTAAAAGTCATCAAAGACACCTCAAAATACGTTAGATACATCCTGGCCCCAAAGTGGACTTCATGGGCCCCATATCCAACCTTTCTAGCCTCAGATACATGTGAACATTACTATCCTTCATCTTTCTTCAAAGGTTATTCAATTTGTTGCCTCAAAATAGTGCATACGAAATGCATCAGGAAACCATAAGTACTACCTCTGATAACCATACGCAACTCCTTCAAAAAATGACACAAGCTATCGTAGAATGGCATCAGACCATGTGAAAAATATTGCCTCAAACCATCTGAACTTCAATACAGAATGTAAGTTCTAACATTAGGTTTAACGAGGAGAGAATAAGGCCTTTATATGGTTTTCCCTTAAGTAGAATGGATATGTATTTACATGGAGCTCACTTTAATTATTTGATGGGACGCATTGACTAAGAGGTGGCCAAATTTTCATTTTGGAGCCAAAATTTTAATTTTGAAAATTTCAAATTTCTTCCTTTGAAATCGCAATGGGACTTTGTCTCAAAATAATTTTATTTTTCCTATAATAATTTAATTATGGTTTACAAATCCATAATGAATAAAATAGACATTATGAAAACCAAGCATAGTATCAACACTCCCTCTTAACTAGGGAGGTATTCATAATGACTATCCAAATGTTCTCATGTTGACATAATTTCTCTATGAAGAGGTTGCAACAAATAATCATTAGCCTTTTCAGCATCTCTGACATTATCAACATCATCTTTGTCATCAAATACTAGTTGGAATCTTTCACACTATCATCATAGACTAGTATGCATATTTGACATCAGCATCATCATCACCATCAACATCCACTAGTAGCCATATTTGGGGTAGTACAAAACACATGGGAATGTCATCAACATATTAGGATACACTTCTCTAGAGTGACTAATGCTTTATCCCATGGCCTCTTCCTAGGAAGAAATGCTGAGACCCTCAAGTAGAAATCACTCACTCACCCTTCTTGGTGATCACTTTGGGCCAAGACCACATTAAACCCCTCTTGCTTCGTGACCAGGTCTAAATGCTAACAGGACCTTTTTAGACTGTTCCTAGTGCATGATCAAGGTTTGGACCTCATGCCACCCTACCTGGTGCGTGGTTAGGTCCAAAAACTAAAGGACCTAACTCCACGATTCCTGGTGTGTGATGAGATTCCAAGACCTCACTCAACCCTACTTGGTGTGTGACCAAGGTCCATATGTTGAAGTACCTCACTCCACAAATCCTGGTGTATGTGTAGGGTTTAGGTTCTCACTCTGCCCTACCTAGTGTGTGATCAACATCTCCTTTGAGAGGCACTCACTCATCCTTTCCTATTGAGAACTTTAGGCCCCTCACATGCATCCTCCTTAATAGGAGAATGTCCATCCATGGTAAAAACATATCAACACTCCCTCTCAATGAGAGGGGTAGTCACCATGAGCCCTGGATGGTCTCTAAAGTACAAAACATTTACTTAGGAAATGAATTCATATGAACATTATTTGGGTACCCATCAGTGGATATGTACTCAATCCTTATCACTCTCCTATGCATCATGTCATAAATGTAGTGGTACTTGACCTTAAGGAGCCCTAACTTGTCATCATGTTGTTGCGTACGCCTGATCAACTAATCATGTACGCTACAGTCATGTTGCTTTCCTTTCAAGTTGTGACATACTTGAGTTGTGACTACAACAAATGTCTTCTTCCTACTCATCATGAGATTGAAGCCCATTCAAAAGTGATATACAATTTCTTTTTTTTCAACACTCCTTGCCCTACAGCCAAAATGACTGTTCCATCGACCGACCATACCAACTTGGCACTTCAATGCATGTTTACTTGAATTCCTTGGCTCAATCATAAGTTGATCTACTTCCCTCTCTCTTCATCCATCATCCTGTCAGGGGTTCCTCCTAAAACATATCAAAATCCATATTTTCTCTCTTTGTCATCGATGCTATCACACATCAAGTAAAGATACTTCCTATTAGGTCATTTCCCTCTTAAGAAAGCAATCCTAGAGAGGCATTAAATTTTGTATTTAGAGCAAGCCTTTTGGTCAATGCAATTTATTTTTACACATGATCTCTTATGACAAGATGTCCTTTTATAGTAATCTTTCGCTTTGAATTTTATGCCATCCAATCATAAGGCATTCTACTCCCTCTGAGTCCATATATTTTCCATTACAATATCTCTGAACATAAAGAGTCTTTTTGACACCACTTTTCTTTATTCTTCAATATTATACCAAGGCTTTGGAAACCTTCATTATGTACCTACAATCCTCATTAGGAATCCAAGGAAGAACAATCATGGAAAACAATTCAAGGATAAGAGACTAACTATTAATAAATATCCATAACAGTAGTCAAAATTAAATCAGAGAGATATAATTTTTTTTTATTATCTTTGAGGGCTTGTGAGCTTCCTCTTTATCTTAGGATTTCTTGCATCCAACCTAGAAATCAGTCTAGTTCACTTCATCATCATGGTGCTAGGTATTCAAAAGAAACATCTAATCCTATGGTTTTGACCCTAAAACCTCAAGTCTTTATTTTCCAAGTCCTTATTGGCTTTCTAGAGTTTAATAACCCTAATTAATAAAAATATAAATAACCTTAGACTTGATTACACATGTGATGAAATTTATTAAACAAATAATCGTAATCCTTGGAGTCACCAAAACAGGTGGCTCATTTCCTTTAATGTATATCCAATATTTCATATCAACAACAATGTTTTTTGAAACATTTTTTTATTTCTTTAAGAGACTCGGATATTAGGAATCATTCATCCATTTTATGTAATATATCAATTCGGCTAGATTTGAAGGAGAACTAAGCTATTATCCATGAAGAAGGATTTGGCCTATCCTTAATTAAGGGAACCTTTTTGTGATAGAGATACCTCATATTTGACGGATGAGTATTAGGATAAATATATTTCTATTATTATTATACACCTTGCTAATGTCAGTTGTCGTACATATTGAAAGATGACTCAATATATTCATACTCTGGGACAAATATTGAGTTTGCAATAAAAATCTTCTTGCATCTCATCTTATAATACATTAGGCTAAAATATGACATTTCTTTGACAACATTTTTTAATGTAGATTGTATGGGACTCTTCCAATAGATCTTGATGAATCCTCAATAAATTTCTCAAACTTGAGGTTCATCATTACCATCATTGAACTCAAGATGAATAGTTATAATGCAATAATTTTCTATATACCTATAGTCCTTATATTTCTTAGTTGGAAATGAATATTCATTTTCACAACATTGAGGATAGAGGCAACCTTATTGAATTAGTACACTGACATAATCATGGAGACAATTATCTTGGACCTTTCAAAAGAGAGAAACTTCGATACTTTTAATGAGTTCGATCTTGAGTTCATTTGATGACAATTATTCTGCTTGCATCTGAAACTTTCTATGAAACTAAGATATTAAGCTTTTTATAGCCTCATATTTAATATTTTTTATTTTGTCAAACACTTGCACAATATGCAAGTCCAATAGATATTTTCAATTCTCACACTAAATTATATTTTCAATAAGGTGAGCTATAATGCATTCAATGTTTTGAAAGGAAGAGAACTAATCCAGTCCTTCTTCTTTGTCGGTACATATTGTCTTAGTCCTCATACTTTATTTGACTATAAACCAAACGAGCACACAATCATTATTATTAGGCAATGAGAACCATAGTCACACTTGTCTATATTATAATGACATTAAAAGAAAGAGGCAAAAGATCACTCATATTTATCGAAGATAGAGGCTTATTTCTTTAATTACATATAGTTCCATTCCTTTCGTTGCATCTCATCCTAGATCATGTGTTTCTCACACAAATATGACTAAAAAACATGCTCCTTTCATCTATAATTGAGACCTTGTCATAATAATGTTCCTAAGAAGATATCAACCTTCATTCCAATGATATGCCATAGGACTTCTCCTTTTATCATTCAGATCTCGACAAATCTTGCTCAACTTCCAACCTTTTGTCAACCTAACCCTATTCGAATAAGAGTCATTATTTAATATGTCTTCTTGGGAGGTTAACCACACAAATTTTAGCCATGAGGTTAGATTTTCTGAAATATAGTGTAGACATTTTTGACCTATTGAAGATTTGACTTCCAGTAAAATGAATTCAACCTTATCCATAGTTTAAGGATATAGTTCAGCAATGCACTAGGGCTTTATGAAACAATGTTTTCTTCCTTTCAAGGGATGCTCTTTCACCCCAAACCTTATTAGCATACCATGTTTATTTTCAAGGTGTATTTCAAATGAGTAATTTTTTTTTATATTTTCAGATTCTCATTAACATACCATCATCCAACAAGTACATAGAAAAACATCAACCATACAACACATTAGTACATTCAAATCATGAAGAGACAATCCAAAAAAAGAGCACAGAGATTTACCCGAGGAAAACCCTTAAAGGGAAAAACCCAACTACTTTTTCCAATAGCGAATTCTTTAGTTCAATAGAGACACATCTATGTATAACTATGTTGAACCTAGTGTAATGTGAATCTTACTAGTAAAGTCAATCATGCCCAAAAACATAGTTTGTTATGTCTCTTCACTTCCTAAATGAAACCTGGTCTAATGTCCATACTCCTAGTCAAGTCAATGAGGCTGAAAAACATACTATGCTATGACTATTCATTACCTTAGATATTCTCTTCATAAGTGCTCTTCAGATGCCTTAGAGATTTCCTTCATTGTTAAAAGATGCAAGCTTTGTATGTCGCAGGTACGAGTTATAGAAACCATATATGTGATTTATATACTGCCACATATGTGAGCCTTTTTTCTACCTCAAATGACTTAAAATCACTGCCACATACCGTTAAATATATTACATACAATGTGTGCTACATCTTGTCCTCAGAGTGGGCTTCATGTGCCTGAGACTAGACCTTTCTAGCCTCAGACAAGTGTGAAATTTACTATAACTGATCTTTCTTAAAAGGGTAAATATGCTACCTCATAGTAGGCCATAAAAATTTCCTCATGAAACCATAAATATTTGCTTATATAACCATACAAATTTCCTCATAAAAATCACATGAGCTGCCACAAAACTACATCATACCATTCAAAAAATCTTGCCTCGGACCATCGGAAGTTCCAAGAGAATGTGAATTTTGGCCTTGTCTTCAAGGAGGAGTGAATAGGGCCTTTATATAATTTTCCCATATGCTAAATGGACTTGTATTTACATGGATCTCACTTGAATTCTTTGATTCGTCAAGTTGACTAGGACGAGACTAAATTTACATTTTGGAGCCAAAATTTTAATTTTCAAAAATTCAAATTTCTTCCTTTAAAGGTTGCAATGGGACTTTGACTAACATAAATTTCCTTTGACTCTAATCTTTTAATTATTCTGTACAGAGTCATAATGAATCAAACATAACTTAGAAATACTAATCATAGTTACAAAAATCAACAAGAAGTTTGTGAGTTTATGCTAGGAAGAATCACCCAAGTGTTTGTGACGGTTGAAGAACCAACAAGAGTTTCCTTGCTGCTGAAGCTCTAGTTCTTGACTCACTGATGAACCACCTAGAGAAGTGGTTTATTTAACCCATTAATAGAATCACCATTAAATATCCTTCCTTATAGTGGATTCTCTTCTCCTTAAAGTGAGCTAGAGTTCTTTGTCTTGCGAAATGTTGGCATGAATCTAATATGCTTGAATAGTGTGAGTTACAATGCCCATAGTTAGTCGATGAATGCAACATGGCCTTGTGCCATCCTAGTTCTATTGTTTTGGTTTGTTGAAAGCACTCAGAAGCACCGCACCTCAAGCTTTGGAATCTAGCTTAGGGGTGAGAGTTGCAAGTAAGGCTTGGTTATAGCTATCTACAGTAGCGTGGAGAGTTGCAGTCCCAATATTAGTTTCCAATTCATATAAATCATATAATAAATGAATTTTCTATCTCTCTTAATTTGAATGTGAGAAATATGTTTATTTTATTGGCTTTAGAATTGTAACATTGTTAATATTTGATGTTCGACTGTGTGCTTTATGCCTAAAATTCAAATTTTCTATGATGAGATTATTGTAGACATGTATTATTGCTAATATCGAGCCCTAATGTATGGTTTATTCCTGAAATTTTTAACTGGAAAGTAGATTTTTTTTTTTTTTTTTATCTACGGAATGTGGATCTCCTTATAGCCCTCTTGGGAAATTTATGCTTTCTAGTTTCCTATATAACTTTATTTATGCTTAATCATCCCTCAAAAGAGACTTATAGATCTCTAGAATGTGATCATCTTGTTTCGCATAAATTTATGAGATTCAAAGGGATCGCTAACCTTTGAGAACCCAAAAGGATAAGTCCCTCGACCACATTTTACTTTTCAGCTATTGAAAACCTAGGAAGAGCAACCTTGTAATAAGCTCAAGAGGGATATGACCAATGTGTGCCTCATACTACCTTAATGGATATGGTCAAGTTCTAGTCTACATCTAAGTAGTTACATAACTTCTGCAGTCAGGCCATAGTGTATTTCGTACGTAATGGCTCATAATGCAAACATAGGTGGAAAACCTAACATTATAACCATGGTGTATTTGATTCCTATGCCATGACTCTATTATTTATCGAATTTTGAGTGATAAGGCCTGATATTTTTTCTTGACATGGATAAATCTTTTTCAAGTACCATTATTAGATTATGTTATATGATGGGATTCTTGTGGGATAGATTACTGTAGAAAAAGGCATGGTGGCAAGAAGGATTTATTGCCAAAAATGGTTCACGTTGAGAACCCACCTCAGAAAAATGTGGTAAGAGCCAACATGGCATTAAGGGAGATTTTCGTAGTATAGTTTTCAATGAGAAATTTTCAAAGGAAACTCCTTGGTAAGAAACGCCTTGGTAGAGGGGGATTCCCAATAGGAAATTAGTTCCGAGATGACATGTCCGACAGGCCTCATTCTTGGAGGTTCAAAATGAAGCACTCAACGGGGAACACTTAGGATGATAAGAACTAGGATCATGTGGTAGGTCATAACTATTGAGGAGGTTAGCGGGACAACATTAAGTGGATAGAAAAGGAAGAAATTAGGGAGACGTTTCGCATGATTCTCATCTTTTAAGTTCAAAGGAAGGCATGCAAAGTGACAACTGACGTGACTAAGAATTGGGACATCATGGCTTGCAGTAGGAGCGATAAACTTATCATAAGGTGTTAACAATGCAAAGGAGTGTCCCACCAAGATGCGTAAGCCAAAAGGTTAACCCTTGATAGATTAATGGAAAAGCATGTTGAGATGGCACAATGTGACTTGGCACTGGGACACAATGGCATACACATGACCTTGGCTACCCTCTTATTGGCGCAAAGCAGACCTGTAGTAGAGGTTAGCCTAGAAGGTCATTCTTCGAGAACATCGTGGAAGTAAAAAATGAAAAGAGTTAGGGTAACAAATCCAGGGGATGGAGATTATTTTGCTATTTGGCATTAGGTCACTTGAATATACACACATTTATATAATTAAACATGGTTGGAATGTATTATTTGGAAATTATATTATTATATATAATATATATTATATATATATATATATATATATATATATATATATATATTATATATATTATTTTATATATATATAATATTATATTTTAAAAAGTCCGGACTCGCTCTATGAATGGGTCATTGTCTATTCATCTATGCCAAGTGTTATCACGAAGTTGGTTAGGATAGTCACATGGGTAGCACGTAGTGATTTATGATTTGGTTCCATCTGATTCGCTAAAATTCAGATGGCCATATCTCTCAATCCAAAAGTCATATTCAGATAAAATTTATATCACTGGAATCTTCTTGACAAGATGAATGCAATGCTTTTACTCACTCAAAGGTTTGAGGGACTTGAAATAGGTTAAAAAAAATATGCCCCATTTCCATGATGATACCATGGATCTTGGGTCTACAAAGCAACATATCCTCCTCCTACCTGTGGTTTGGTAGGAATTAGGAGGGGATGTGTTTCAATTGGGTATTAGTTTCTAACTATATTTTTTTTCAATGCCTTGCAATCAATCCAAAGTTTGTAGGTCCCATATTTATTTTGTACGAGTACAATTTGGCTTCCACAAAGGAAGGAGCTTGATTTGATGTACCCTTATTGGAAATTCCCTTGGGTCTAACATTTTATTTTCACACTTTCAAGAATGGAGTGGTGATAGTCTAGCCCACTGGCTAGATATGCACCAGCGTTCATATTAATTGAATGCTTGAACTTACAGTTTAGAGGCACCCGAATACCTAAGGAGAACATTTTGTTATATTACTTCGTGACCTTGTCCACTTACTTCTACTATGTAGACAGGCCCTCTCTGTAGGCCATGGATGTGGTTGTGACCTTATGCTCACTTTGAGAGAAAATGAGGAAGAAAAAAAATTCCCAATTTAGAAGATGATCTTTGCACATTTCTTAGCAAAAATCAAAGAAATTATAGTAGACATAGCTACCTCTAGTATCATGTATAGTTGTCTTCCCAAAGTACTAATAACATTGTGAGGTCTAGACTCATATACAACATAATGCTTCCACTAGTACGGTTGACTTGAAAAAACATCACAACTTCACTAAGGGGGAAATATCACACAATACCTCATCGTTCAAGACCTTCATAGGATACCGAAGACAACACCAGTCGCTGACACAAAGATGTAGCCTTTCGCGAAGCCATTGATGGTGTAGTTTTGTGATTGTGGTGTTGCCGAGATGTCCAACCACTTCTATGTTTTAAAGAATCTAAATATCTTTATTAAAAACTAGTTTTATATAAATATTAATATATTTTTTTTATTTCGAATTTGTTTCGCACAAAGAAATTAAATATTTAAATACTTTATATATTCAAATTCAAATAATTAATTTCACCCAAACATACATTTTAGATAACTTCTTCCTAATAAATTTTTCATATTGAGATGAATTTCTTTATGGATTAAGATATTCACTCAATGAAATTGGTATAGCTTTAATGTAGGAAGTATTGCTTACCACGTATAGTTTTTAAATAAATTAATATTCTTTTTTTAATATTTATTTAAAGACAAGTTTGACAGATTTTTAATGCATTTTTTTAGATATAATTTCAATTATTGTTGATGTGTGTGAAGAAATATATTAAAAGTATATTTATATCATTTTACTTGTTGAAAGAATACAAATGTTATTGTAAAATTGAATTGAAAATATATTAATAATAAACAAAGGAAATAGAAAAATGAATAAAAAAAATCAAAAGAAAAAGAAAATAAACTTAAATGCAAAAAAAAGAAAAGAAACCTATGAATAATGAAAAAGTTGTTTAAATTGTTTTTCTAAACTAGTACTTTTATCAAGACTTTTGCCAACATTATATACACTAGTGTAGATAATAGAAATGAAATGATACATTGTGATTCCTAGGCTCAATTTGAGAGAGACAGAAGTAATGGGAGTTGGTTCGTTTGTAAAACAAAAAAAGGTTTAATACACTAATTAGATGTTTCATTTGTTTGTAACCTTAAAGTTAAATTATTAATAATATATTAATATACTTATATTAACAGATTATATAATATATATTATTTTACTTACCACTAGTTACACAATATAATGAAAATTATATAAGATTGTATAAATATATTTTTGTTATAATGATTTATAAATGTAAATATTCACAAAACATTTATTTTGTAATATTTAAAATTTTATTTTTTATTGATTTATTAGTGAATATAATTTGAAGTTTTATTTAATAATTAAATTGAAAATTTGAAAAACAATGAAAATTTAAAAATATTTTAATTAATACAATAAATTAAATTTTAAAATAAAAAACACATAAACTAGCCAAAATGGTTTTTAACATTTTTGACAACTTGACATCAAAATTATGAATATAATATTCATAATATTAATATATTTACTTATTTTCTTTTTTTGCTGGGCAAAGACTAAACTATTTATATTAAAGAAACATAAAAAGTATTTACAAGAGGTTTTAACCTCTGAGAGCGTATGTTTAGCTCTCTGTCAAAAATTTTCATGTCAACCTTGTTCCTCTGCTTATACATGCAAGAGGACAAAAATACATCAACAGGAAGAGTTTTTACAGCAACATTATCAAGCATAATAAACCCAAAATTTTCCAGGGATATAGAACAGGTCACAAAAAAGCAAGGACTGCATACAGCATGGCATTGAATGCTGCCTTCCATGAAATGTATCGGAACAAAAAACACCTTGCATCTGGAACCCAAGGCTTACCCTTTGCACCACGTCCATTACTTGTGCTGCTTCTTCCAGTCCTCTGCTTCACGTTCCAGGTCGCGCTTCTTTCGGTCCTCTGCTTCACGTTCCGGGTCGCGTTCCCATGTGACCTCCATCCCATCCGGGATGTCTTCAATTCGTTCAATACCAGGCGGTAGTTTTAGGTACAGGATGTTGGCGAAAGAGTCATCAGGCTCCTTATCCCTTGCCTTGCTCTGAGGTGAAGAAGGCTTGCTGTCGTGCACTTCAGGATGAACATCCATTGGATTCTGAGATAATTCCATGGGCTCTTTGCCTTTCAGGCTGCCAATTTCCCTTAAGGCTTCAGCCTGCTCCGCCGAGTACCCAAGGGTACTTTCTTCTTCGAGCCTACTCTATGACTCAGGGCTGTAGGAGCTGTTAGCCAAATCCTTGATCTTTGTGGAATTATCCGAGGAGGGAGGCGTCTTTTCCTCTGTCTCTGCCTTCCAGCTGCCCTCCTCATCATCCTCCTCTGAAAAATAACAGTAATAAGGGCCTTGACAATGGGCTTATTCGTCCTGCATCTGTACTGAAAATTCGCTGACTGAACCGAATTGCAAATGGCGGCACTGGAGTCCTCTGACTCGAACGAAGGAGGCGACGCATAGGCCAAGGGAGAGATGCGCTGTGGGTTGGAATGGCCTCTTCCTCCTGTGCCTCCCCGCTGCCCGAAATTGCGCCCTCGGCGAGGAGTAGCACGCATTCGGGGAGCCATAATAGAAACAGAATAATCAACTGCTTTCTGAGGAATGTGCCGAGCTTTCAGATTCCCGCGTCCTCCTTTATAATTGCCTGTGGAAACCGTATGATTCAGAAAGTTCCCCCGATGACCATGCAGCCTAGTAGCCAATCTCCAAATCTCCCTTAAATACTGTAAGCGTAAAACATGAACTGGACAGGGGATGGTCTCGAGGGTGAGCTTGCTGTCCTCAGAGCCTCCCTCCTCAACCCTGGACTGAACTGCGCATCTAACAGTTCCTGAGCCCGACTGCAAACGAAATAGGTGGAATGTTTCTGCCATCCTGTGATATCAACCTGCGATTCCTTGGGAATTAGAATGCATTGAAGGGCATTTAAGTCCCGTAAATGCTCTTGGGGCAGAGGCCAGCCCAGAACCATGTAACCCCATCTGCCTGAGGCGTGGCCTTCTGTACTCTGCGCGTGGGCGACACATGTTGCTTAAATGCGTGAAGTAACACCCGCATCCAGGTATATATTACTTATTAACCTAACATAGATTATATATTTATTCTACATTTTACTAGTTGGGACATACCTATTAAACAAAAATGGGATATTTTATTTATATATAAAAGATCTTCATAACAAAAAGCATAACTGCATATATCCAGTCCAAAGAAAATTGCTTGAGAGGATGTATACAAGGTGCTGCTAGAACTTAAGGGCCAAATTTCTTAGTATTTCATAGACATAATAGGATTAAGAGGTTAAAGTAGACAATAGAAAAACTAAAATCAAGAATATTTGACAACAAAATATGCATTCCATCATGACATGTTACTTGGAGTCATTTGGTAGGGAAGTGAAGGGATTTGACGTGGGATAGAGGACTTCCCGGAACTAAGATTGGCTAGAAGAGGGGGATAAAATTGGAGGGAATTGAAACAGAGCCCCTAAGATAAAATCATCGATTGGAGTACAATAACTTCAAAAAGCGACTCCCCTTTTCTAATGAAGACTAGTAGATAACCATACCTCACCTTCGAGACCTCTGATTCCACCTATCTAGTCCAACCCCTCCAGCTTCTAGTTAATTCCATCAAGTCAAGTTTGTATTGAATTTTCTACAATGCATTACCATACTGCAAGTTGTTAGAGTGTTTCCTCACTTTATTTTAATCCAAAACCTTCAAACAATAGGCCTGTCCAGAGATAGCCTTAAAACACTAAGCCTGTCCAGAGACACGTGAGAATTAAAGAGGAGTCATTGCCAAGAACTAGGTCTGTCGAGGGAGAAGTGAGAATGAAAAAGGAGTCATTACCAAGAACGAGATGGGAGCCCAAGTAAAGAAAAAGGCATGCACCTACTTATGAAATTGTCATAATGGAGAGCCATCAACCTACCAATATTTGGCCTAAGAACATAATAAATCCCACCTGGACTGAGTGTGTCTCGACTAGAGTTTTAATTTCCAAGGTGCAGTGAACTATTTGTTGAAAACATTAATTCCAACCACCTGACTCATTAAATGCTCAATCATCTTGAGATTTCAGGAGATGGTCTCAAGTTTTCTGGAGACTTCAGGGAGCGTCCTAAAGAAGCCACTGACAACCATAATTGGGAAACTTCTCCAATATGTATAAAAACCCCTGTTTGGTAATGGAATGAACAAGCTATGTTATTTGTGTTCAGCGTTCAGTTTTGTGTCTGTGTTTTCTGATATGGTACCAAAGCAAGGTGAAATTGATTGCTGAGAGTGTAAGGTTCTTTTATGAGCGATCAAAGTGTGAGATCGCTGAGGGCATATTGCAGAGTGACCATGTGCAACACATTATGTTGCAGAGCATCCGTGTTGCAAAGTGACGATGTGTAGCACATTAAGTTGTAGAGTGTCCATGTTGCAGAGTGATCGTGTGTAGTACATTAAGCATTGGAGGAAGGAGATGCGAGGAGAAGTAGCCTGCAATTGAAGTTTTGCTGTAGGGGCAGTGATCAGAAGTTTGACAAAGCCACTGGAGGAAGGAGTTGCGAGGAGAAATAGACTGCGATTAAGAGAGCCGCTTGTTGAAGGAGCCTAGAATCAAGAGACTGTAGCTAAAGATCCTACTGACAAAATGGTTGTTGAATGGATTCATTTTGAATTGATGCTTATATATATATATGATGATCAGTTAAATAATTTTGTAATTTCTTATGGCGTTACGAATGGAGTTTGAAATTTGTGAAAAATAAAGTCTTTGTGACATATTCATTTTAGAAAATAGGAGTCGAATGGTAAAATCACGGTATTTTTTGAGTGTACAAGTTGAAAGATGAAGAATAGTTGCGGTCAAGTTAAAAAAGATAGTTAAAATGTTCAAGTTTAAAATAAAGTAATTTGAATTAAGAGTTCCAAGTGGTGGTTGTACGTGACTGGGTTCATTTTTAATTTCCATGTTATTTTTTATGATTTTTTTAAGGGATAGATGAGGAGTGTAGTCATAAAGGTTATAAAGGTTGTGGAGTGGTGAAATCTTTGTTTATTTTTATGTGCTTAAAAAAAACCTAGGCGAGGAGAAAGAAGAAAGGAGGAGAGATTCATATTAATTGAGTTGTGAAGTTTAATAATAAAAAAATTGCGCTTGAGGGTTTAGATTGATTTATTTTATAAGTTTAAATATTATGAAAAACATATTAGTGAAGTCTTATTTATCTAAATCTAACAAGCTAGATGGTGAAAACTATGCCAATTGGAAGTTTAAGTTGCAGACTTTAATAGACGGCTATAATATTTGGATGATTATGTCTAGAGCTGAAGTCAAGGTAGTGTCCCCTCAAGCCACATATGCTACAACTCAATATTGGGAGCGATGGGAAAAAAAAGTGAAGGTGTTTTTTTGGATGTCCGTTAAGGACAACATTATTCCACACATTAGAGAGTGGAAAACATCCAAGGAGACATGGGACACTCTCAATAATTTCTATGAGATGAAGACTACAAATCGAATATTGTATTTAAAGAGTAAACTTCTTTCAATTTAGAAGGAAGAAAATGTAAGTGTTAGTAATTTTATTTCTAGAATTAAAGATCTAGAGGGTAAATTAGGTGACATTGGTGAAACAATATCTAGTATAGACTTGGTTACTCTGACATTAAATGGAATGCTTGACGAATATCAAATGTTTGTCACTAGTCTTTCAACTATAGAGAAGGCTCCTACTTTTGATGAGTTGGCAGGTATATTTTATAGGAAGAAGAGCGGAGAAGAAGTCTTAAACCAAAATATCCCAATTCAAATTTAGCATTGATGGCTAAAGGGAACAAGTCCTTCAAAGGAAAAAGGTGCGAGAAAAATAAAGGCAAATAGCCACTGGTAAAATCATTTCAGGGTACACCTTTACCAAGGACAAATGCAAAATCAAGTAGAGATGATGTGTGTTATTACAATGGAAAATCTTGTCATTTTGCTAAGAATTGCATGAAAAGAAGTTCCGATCAATTTAAACAAAGAAGGCATTCAGGAAATTATGTTGATAGAGATGAAGTAATTAGTTATGATTTTAGAAATATTAGATTTTTTATGTCCAATGTTGCTTTATCAGTAGAAACTGATGATGATAATGTTTGTTTTATAGATTCTAGTGCATCAGTCCAAATGTCATGCAAAAGAGGTTGGTTTGATAATTATCATGATGTTAATAATGGTAGACACATGTATTTAGGAGATAAAAGATCACACAAAAATAAAATATATGGTGATATAAGTATTATGATGCCTAATGCACAAGAAAAACAAATTCAAAGTGTAGTGTATGTTCCAGGATTAAAGAAGAACTTAATTTCAGTCTCTACTATTACAGATCAACATTTAAAAGTCGAATTTGTGAAATCACGTTGATTGGTAAAGGATGTACAAGACAACTACAAGGTTGTTGCAAAAGGAATGAGAGTTAGAGGATTATACAGTTGGATGTAATGAAGAATGGGCATCGAGCTTTGGCATCGATAAGCATGTCAAATATAGATCTTTGACATCAAAGGTATGGAAACTTAAATCATAATGACCTAATGTTACTACAAAAGAAATTGATGGTAGAAGGCATTCCAAATATTAATGGTGAACACTTTGAATGCGAAGGTTGTGCACTAGGAAAATAGCATAGGTAATAATTTCTTGTCCATGAAAATAGAAGAAAACATGAAACACTTGAAGTAGTGCATACTGATGTATGTGTTCCAATGGAAACTAACTCACTTGGTGGAGCATATTACTTTCTTATATTTATTGATGATATCACTAGATACACCTTGGTGGACTATATAAGAAACAAAAGTGACATGTTTGAATACTTTAAAGAACTGAAGAGTATGTTTGAAAAGTAAACAAGAAAGAGTATTAAAATTCCTCGATCAGATAAAGGTGGTGAGTACACTTCAGGAGCTTTTATCAAATATTGCAAACAAAATGGAATTATGCAATAATTTACAGTAACACATACACCACAACAAAATTGAGTAGCTGAGAGAAAGAATAGAACAGTATTTGAATATGCTCGTAGTATGTTAAGTAAAGTACTTTCTAATAGTCTTTTGGCTAAAGCCATTAATACACCTGTACATCTTAAAAATAGAATCCCTACTAAGTATCTTGAGCACAAAACACCATTTGAAGCATTTTATGGTTTTAAACCTAAATTTAGTCATTTAAGTATATTCGGATGCAAGGCGTTTTCTCGTATTCCTAAAGAGGATATGAGAAAATTAGATGGTAAAGCCATCAAATGCATTTTTATTAGATATTGTACTGATCAAAAAGCATATGAGATGTACGATCCAATTACTCACAAGGTCTTTGCAAGTAGAGATGTTATATTTGATGAGCATTCAGATAAAAAAATAAAAAAAGATAAACGTAATGTATGGTAGCCTCCTTATTACCGCTTTAAAGAAGAAGAAGAAGTTGTGGAATCAGCTCAAGCTTAAGAACACATGGACATTCCAGAAGACATACCAAGAAGTCAAAGTCCACAAAGAAGTGATGAAGGCACTCGATAGAGAAGAAGAAGAGGAGAAGGTACTCCACAGAGTAATGAACCTCTAAGAATGTCAATACAAGATATTCAAACCCCTATTAGTTATAAATAGTATGCTTTAATGTCACAAGTAATGGCTATTTTTGAGCCTTTAAATTATGAACAATCTAAAAATCATAAAGAATTGTTGGAACATATGAAAGAATAATATGAATCTATAATGAAAAAAGAAACTTGGGAATTAACATAACTACCTGAAAAAAAAGTTCCTTTAGAATCAAAATGTTTGCACAAGACAAAATTTAATGCATATGGTACCATAGAAAAGTATAAGGAAAGATTGGTTGCAAAAGGTTATTCAGAAAAAGAAAGTATAGATTATGAAGATACCTTTGCTCTAGTTGAAAAAATTAATACATTCAGAATAATGATAGCATTGGCAACTAAATATCATTGGAAGCTACATCAATTAGATGTGAAGTGAGGTTTTCTAAATGGTGACTTAAATGAGGAGATTTATTTTGTTCAACAAGAATGATTTGTAAAGAAGGAACAAGAACATCTTGTATGCAAGTTAAAAAAGGCCTTCTATGGACTAAAACAGGCATCTAGATCTTGGTATGAGAAAATCGATAAATTCTTCTTTCAACAAGGATTTAATAAAGAAAAAATGATCCTAATTTGTATGTCAATGTTAAACACACATGGGCAGCTATAGAATATGAAAAATAAAACACGAGAGTACAATTTTTATTAACAAATGATATACATTTATAGTACATATTGTGACCATTGGGTTTCACATCCCAAGGTCTCTTGGACTCCTTTTGTCCATTCGACTTCCACACTAACTCATTGAGGATTAGGTGTCCAATATTCCCCCACTTAATCCGAAGGGTTATGTATGAGTCCAAGAAGAGAGCTGTAATACAAAATGTGCAAAAAATGCATGGCAGCACTAGGCTGAATGTGCTCTCCGAAATGTTGGTATAAAGGGTGGTGGTTTAAGGATGACCACCAACACTGGAATGCTTAGTGAAATTCCCGGAACTCTTCCAAAACTGGCAAGAAGCTGAACTCTTCTGCTAGAGGAAGTGCTCCTATTGTTTTGAAGAGGGAAACCTTCAACCATGAAAGGGAGGTCTCACCTTGCATAAAAGGGAGAACTTCAACCTGAAAAGGGAAGTCTCAACCTGTGATGTTTTAAGGATGACCAACAACTCTGGAATGCTTAATGCAATTCCTAGAACTCTTCCATAACTGGCAAGAAGATGAAGTCTTCTGCTAGAGGAAGTCTCCCCAATTTTGTTCCTGGAATTCTTTCGAAACTGGCAAGAAGCTAAAGTATTCTGCTAGAGGAAGTGTCCCAGATTGCCAACTAAAGGCATGTCCATGGGCATCTTAGTTTCTGCCTACAACTCTGAAACTGGTGTGGCAGGTTGTGGCTCAGGCTCACTTGATGTGACTTTGAAGCTTGTAGATGACCATCATTTCCCCCCTGTCAGATACAAGGTGAGATGATGGAGAAAACTCAACTGCAAGACTTTTCAATACTCTGGAGCAAGTTCTGACATGTGTTTGGAATATCTTCTTGGTTGTTGATGTCCATTGCCAAGAAGCGATCCATCCAAGATGAATCTTTGTTCTTGCAGGACGTTTGCTTCTGAAGCATCTGTTTGAAGAATGACTGGTTTTATGACAGTGCTTACATGGAGGAAGATCAAAACAGTGATCTTTCAGATGGCCAACTCGGTCACAGTGTTGGCATTTCACGATCTGTTGTTGTTGTTGTTGCTGTTGCTGTGGAAGAGAGGCAGAGTCTGGAACAGTTGAAGCTGAACTGTCATAAGGAGCAGATGAACTGTCATGAATGAATCCAACACTCTGAAACTGAATGGGCTTGGCATAGTCTGGAATATGAAAGGACAAGTCCTTGTCATAACCAAGACCGGTTATGTGCTTGTTGTGGACGAGCTGCTCCCAAGGTCTAATGATGGGCTTGGGAAGTGCAAACTGAGTTTCTACATCTGCATGTACAACTGCTGCTTTATTTGAATG
>APFE031610282.1:129867-146365 GCA_000404065.3 Pinus taeda | reverse complement strand
AATTTTCTACAATGCATTACCATACTGCAAGTTGTTAGAGTGTTTCCTCACTTTATTTTAATCCAAAACCTTCAAACAATAGGCCTGTCCAGAGATAGCCTTAAAACACTAAGCCTGTCCAGAGACACGTGAGAATTAAAGAGGAGTCATTGCCAAGAACTAGGTCTGTCGAGGGAGAAGTGAGAATGAAAAAGGAGTCATTACCAAGAACGAGATGGGAGCCCAAGTAAAGAAAAAGGCATGCACCTACTTATGAAATTGTCATAATGGAGAGCCATCAACCTACCAATATTTGGCCTAAGAACATAATAAATCCCACCTGGACTGAGTGTGTCTCGACTAGAGTTTTAATTTCCAAGGTGCAGTGAACTATTTGTTGAAAACATTAATTCCAACCACCTGACTCATTAAATGCTCAATCATCTTGAGATTTCAGGAGATGGTCTCAAGTTTTCTGGAGACTTCAGGGAGCGTCCTAAAGAAGCCACTGACAACCATAATTGGGAAACTTCTCCAATATGTATAAAAACCCCTGTTTGGTAATGGAATGAACAAGCTATGTTATTTGTGTTCAGCGTTCAGTTTTGTGTCTGTGTTTTCTGATATGGTACCAAAGCAAGGTGAAATTGATTGCTGAGAGTGTAAGGTTCTTTTATGAGCGATCAAAGTGTGAGATCGCTGAGGGCATATTGCAGAGTGACCATGTGCAACACATTATGTTGCAGAGCATCCGTGTTGCAAAGTGACGATGTGTAGCACATTAAGTTGTAGAGTGTCCATGTTGCAGAGTGATCGTGTGTAGTACATTAAGCATTGGAGGAAGGAGATGCGAGGAGAAGTAGCCTGCAATTGAAGTTTTGCTGTAGGGGCAGTGATCAGAAGTTTGACAAAGCCACTGGAGGAAGGAGTTGCGAGGAGAAATAGACTGCGATTAAGAGAGCCGCTTGTTGAAGGAGCCTAGAATCAAGAGACTGTAGCTAAAGATCCTACTGACAAAATGGTTGTTGAATGGATTCATTTTGAATTGATGCTTATATATATATATGATGATCAGTTAAATAATTTTGTAATTTCTTATGGCGTTACGAATGGAGTTTGAAATTTGTGAAAAATAAAGTCTTTGTGACATATTCATTTTAGAAAATAGGAGTCGAATGGTAAAATCACGGTATTTTTTGAGTGTACAAGTTGAAAGATGAAGAATAGTTGCGGTCAAGTTAAAAAAGATAGTTAAAATGTTCAAGTTTAAAATAAAGTAATTTGAATTAAGAGTTCCAAGTGGTGGTTGTACGTGACTGGGTTCATTTTTAATTTCCATGTTATTTTTTATGATTTTTTTAAGGGATAGATGAGGAGTGTAGTCATAAAGGTTATAAAGGTTGTGGAGTGGTGAAATCTTTGTTTATTTTTATGTGCTTAAAAAAAACCTAGGCGAGGAGAAAGAAGAAAGGAGGAGAGATTCATATTAATTGAGTTGTGAAGTTTAATAATAAAAAAATTGCGCTTGAGGGTTTAGATTGATTTATTTTATAAGTTTAAATATTATGAAAAACATATTAGTGAAGTCTTATTTATCTAAATCTAACAAGCTAGATGGTGAAAACTATGCCAATTGGAAGTTTAAGTTGCAGACTTTAATAGACGGCTATAATATTTGGATGATTATGTCTAGAGCTGAAGTCAAGGTAGTGTCCCCTCAAGCCACATATGCTACAACTCAATATTGGGAGCGATGGGAAAAAAAAGTGAAGGTGTTTTTTTGGATGTCCGTTAAGGACAACATTATTCCACACATTAGAGAGTGGAAAACATCCAAGGAGACATGGGACACTCTCAATAATTTCTATGAGATGAAGACTACAAATCGAATATTGTATTTAAAGAGTAAACTTCTTTCAATTTAGAAGGAAGAAAATGTAAGTGTTAGTAATTTTATTTCTAGAATTAAAGATCTAGAGGGTAAATTAGGTGACATTGGTGAAACAATATCTAGTATAGACTTGGTTACTCTGACATTAAATGGAATGCTTGACGAATATCAAATGTTTGTCACTAGTCTTTCAACTATAGAGAAGGCTCCTACTTTTGATGAGTTGGCAGGTATATTTTATAGGAAGAAGAGCGGAGAAGAAGTCTTAAACCAAAATATCCCAATTCAAATTTAGCATTGATGGCTAAAGGGAACAAGTCCTTCAAAGGAAAAAGGTGCGAGAAAAATAAAGGCAAATAGCCACTGGTAAAATCATTTCAGGGTACACCTTTACCAAGGACAAATGCAAAATCAAGTAGAGATGATGTGTGTTATTACAATGGAAAATCTTGTCATTTTGCTAAGAATTGCATGAAAAGAAGTTCCGATCAATTTAAACAAAGAAGGCATTCAGGAAATTATGTTGATAGAGATGAAGTAATTAGTTATGATTTTAGAAATATTAGATTTTTTATGTCCAATGTTGCTTTATCAGTAGAAACTGATGATGATAATGTTTGTTTTATAGATTCTAGTGCATCAGTCCAAATGTCATGCAAAAGAGGTTGGTTTGATAATTATCATGATGTTAATAATGGTAGACACATGTATTTAGGAGATAAAAGATCACACAAAAATAAAATATATGGTGATATAAGTATTATGATGCCTAATGCACAAGAAAAACAAATTCAAAGTGTAGTGTATGTTCCAGGATTAAAGAAGAACTTAATTTCAGTCTCTACTATTACAGATCAACATTTAAAAGTCGAATTTGTGAAATCACGTTGATTGGTAAAGGATGTACAAGACAACTACAAGGTTGTTGCAAAAGGAATGAGAGTTAGAGGATTATACAGTTGGATGTAATGAAGAATGGGCATCGAGCTTTGGCATCGATAAGCATGTCAAATATAGATCTTTGACATCAAAGGTATGGAAACTTAAATCATAATGACCTAATGTTACTACAAAAGAAATTGATGGTAGAAGGCATTCCAAATATTAATGGTGAACACTTTGAATGCGAAGGTTGTGCACTAGGAAAATAGCATAGGTAATAATTTCTTGTCCATGAAAATAGAAGAAAACATGAAACACTTGAAGTAGTGCATACTGATGTATGTGTTCCAATGGAAACTAACTCACTTGGTGGAGCATATTACTTTCTTATATTTATTGATGATATCACTAGATACACCTTGGTGGACTATATAAGAAACAAAAGTGACATGTTTGAATACTTTAAAGAACTGAAGAGTATGTTTGAAAAGTAAACAAGAAAGAGTATTAAAATTCCTCGATCAGATAAAGGTGGTGAGTACACTTCAGGAGCTTTTATCAAATATTGCAAACAAAATGGAATTATGCAATAATTTACAGTAACACATACACCACAACAAAATTGAGTAGCTGAGAGAAAGAATAGAACAGTATTTGAATATGCTCGTAGTATGTTAAGTAAAGTACTTTCTAATAGTCTTTTGGCTAAAGCCATTAATACACCTGTACATCTTAAAAATAGAATCCCTACTAAGTATCTTGAGCACAAAACACCATTTGAAGCATTTTATGGTTTTAAACCTAAATTTAGTCATTTAAGTATATTCGGATGCAAGGCGTTTTCTCGTATTCCTAAAGAGGATATGAGAAAATTAGATGGTAAAGCCATCAAATGCATTTTTATTAGATATTGTACTGATCAAAAAGCATATGAGATGTACGATCCAATTACTCACAAGGTCTTTGCAAGTAGAGATGTTATATTTGATGAGCATTCAGATAAAAAAATAAAAAAAGATAAACGTAATGTATGGTAGCCTCCTTATTACCGCTTTAAAGAAGAAGAAGAAGTTGTGGAATCAGCTCAAGCTTAAGAACACATGGACATTCCAGAAGACATACCAAGAAGTCAAAGTCCACAAAGAAGTGATGAAGGCACTCGATAGAGAAGAAGAAGAGGAGAAGGTACTCCACAGAGTAATGAACCTCTAAGAATGTCAATACAAGATATTCAAACCCCTATTAGTTATAAATAGTATGCTTTAATGTCACAAGTAATGGCTATTTTTGAGCCTTTAAATTATGAACAATCTAAAAATCATAAAGAATTGTTGGAACATATGAAAGAATAATATGAATCTATAATGAAAAAAGAAACTTGGGAATTAACATAACTACCTGAAAAAAAAGTTCCTTTAGAATCAAAATGTTTGCACAAGACAAAATTTAATGCATATGGTACCATAGAAAAGTATAAGGAAAGATTGGTTGCAAAAGGTTATTCAGAAAAAGAAAGTATAGATTATGAAGATACCTTTGCTCTAGTTGAAAAAATTAATACATTCAGAATAATGATAGCATTGGCAACTAAATATCATTGGAAGCTACATCAATTAGATGTGAAGTGAGGTTTTCTAAATGGTGACTTAAATGAGGAGATTTATTTTGTTCAACAAGAATGATTTGTAAAGAAGGAACAAGAACATCTTGTATGCAAGTTAAAAAAGGCCTTCTATGGACTAAAACAGGCATCTAGATCTTGGTATGAGAAAATCGATAAATTCTTCTTTCAACAAGGATTTAATAAAGAAAAAATGATCCTAATTTGTATGTCAATGTTAAACACACATGGGCAGCTATAGAATATGAAAAATAAAACACGAGAGTACAATTTTTATTAACAAATGATATACATTTATAGTACATATTGTGACCATTGGGTTTCACATCCCAAGGTCTCTTGGACTCCTTTTGTCCATTCGACTTCCACACTAACTCATTGAGGATTAGGTGTCCAATATTCCCCCACTTAATCCGAAGGGTTATGTATGAGTCCAAGAAGAGAGCTGTAATACAAAATGTGCAAAAAATGCATGGCAGCACTAGGCTGAATGTGCTCTCCGAAATGTTGGTATAAAGGGTGGTGGTTTAAGGATGACCACCAACACTGGAATGCTTAGTGAAATTCCCGGAACTCTTCCAAAACTGGCAAGAAGCTGAACTCTTCTGCTAGAGGAAGTGCTCCTATTGTTTTGAAGAGGGAAACCTTCAACCATGAAAGGGAGGTCTCACCTTGCATAAAAGGGAGAACTTCAACCTGAAAAGGGAAGTCTCAACCTGTGATGTTTTAAGGATGACCAACAACTCTGGAATGCTTAATGCAATTCCTAGAACTCTTCCATAACTGGCAAGAAGATGAAGTCTTCTGCTAGAGGAAGTCTCCCCAATTTTGTTCCTGGAATTCTTTCGAAACTGGCAAGAAGCTAAAGTATTCTGCTAGAGGAAGTGTCCCAGATTGCCAACTAAAGGCATGTCCATGGGCATCTTAGTTTCTGCCTACAACTCTGAAACTGGTGTGGCAGGTTGTGGCTCAGGCTCACTTGATGTGACTTTGAAGCTTGTAGATGACCATCATTTCCCCCCTTGTCAGATACAAGGTGAGATGATAGAGAAAACTCAACTGTCTCAAGACCTTTCAATACTCTTGGAACAATTTTGACATGTGATTGGAATATCTTCTTGGTTGTTGATGCCCATTGCCAAGAAGCGATCCATCCAAGATGAATCTTTGTTCTTGCAGGACGTTTGTTTCTGAAGCATCTGTGTGAAGAATGATTGGTTTTATGACAGTGCTCACATGGATGAAGATCAAAACAGTGATCTTTCAGATGGCCAACTCAGTCACAGCGTTGGCATTTTATAATCTATTGTTGTTGTTGTTGTGGAAGAGGAACAGACTCTGGAACAGTTGGATGTGAGCTTTCATGAATGAATCCAGCACTCTGAAACTGAATGGGCTTTGAGTAGTCTAGAATATGAAAGGACAAGTCCTTGTCATATCCAAGATGGGTTCTGTGCTTGTTGTGGACAAGTTGTTCCCAAGGTCTGATGATGGGCTTGGGAATCGCAGACTGAGTTTCTGCATCTGCATGTACAACTGCTACTTTTTTGGGTACTAAATCTGAACCAATTGTAACATTATTGTCTTGCTGTTTATGGGAGTCTGTTTCAATCTTCTGAACAGAAACAGGTTCAGAATGATGACTCCACTACTGTAATTCTTCCTGCTGTAGCTTTGTCTCAAGCTGCAAAAACTCAATATTCTCTTGTGCATTTTGTAGACAGGCCTGAATGTCTGTGAGAGAAACTTTGCTGACTTTTATTGTATCATGATTGGTAGACAATATCAGATTTTTTAGGAACTCTAATACTTCATTGATTTTGGCCATTTTTTCTTCAATGTCAGATTTACACAACTACTACTCAATGCAGAAAAGTAATACTCACTCACAATCCACAACAATATCCTTTATAAATGTGTAGCAAATGATCAGTGTGCAACCAACAAGCACCGATTACTATCCATTACATGAAAATAAGAGTTTACTCATGAACAGCATTATGTTCTGACAATACAACTGACAAAACTTTTCTCCATAAAAAATTACAATCAGCCCACCAAACTCTTTATGCTGCAATCGAAGCAAGGAATTAATGCACTATAATGAGTTTTAAATACAAGGCCACACTGGGGCAGCAACAACTGTAGACTTGCTTGAATCTTTCAAATACTCCTTCACTTTCTCGACCAGTGGAAAAGAATAGTCAAGTTCAATAGCGACTGTAACCGTTCATGATAACATGTGCAACAATGACAATTGTGGGATTACAGATGGCGAGAGAAAGAATTGTACATAATCTCATAATCTTATGTGGAACAATGCACATATATAAACCAAGTCAACATTGCAATTTACAAGGGTTTCATAGTATAAATTCACCAACCGCTGATATGACTACCAACTAAAGACACTTGACTCACTACTCAATGCACATACCAGAAAAAAAACTCGTCTTGTGGCAATGATATTAAAAGCTCTTGGTCGCTTTGCCTTCAATATAAGATGAGAAATGCCACTAAAAGTTAACACACTCACTGCCCTTAGTCAAGGTGTGGAAATGAGGCCCCTAACAACCTCAAATAGAATATGACAACCTCAAACAGAATATGACAATGAGCCATTGATGTTGTTGGAAGACAAACTCAGCTTTCGAATGCCTAGACTGAGTATTATATCCAGTTAGTAGTTTACACCATTTAATAAGTAAAATGACGTCCACACCACTAACACTGACAACCTTTTGCCTGGACCATGCTTTATTTAGAAATCGAGAGATATCCTTACGCTTCCCAAAAAGCAAAATGATAAATACG
The DNA here is from genome assembly GCA_000404065.3 of Pinus taeda. Taxonomy (NCBI): domain Eukaryota; kingdom Viridiplantae; phylum Streptophyta; class Pinopsida; order Pinales; family Pinaceae; genus Pinus; species Pinus taeda. Next base: position 139,178 of record APFE031610282.1, on the reverse strand, counting down.
AATCCAATATTCTTTGCAGCTTGGTATCCACTTCTTTGGAGGTTAAAAACTCCAAATTTAGGTCGGCAATCAAGATTTCTTCATTCACAGCCACACTTCATCGAATCTATTTTGCAAATCTAGTCCACATTTAGACGTTGAAAGGCAATTCAAATACTGTGAGAAATCCGCGAGCCAGAGAGGAGCTGAGCCGCCTCAAAATGCAAATAAGCATCAACACAGCACGGAAAATGCTAAGATTTGGACGACAACCATGCGGAGCCACCTGAGACCCGTGAAAGCAAGCCCCACATTGGAATTACACAACCACTTTGCTATCTGAATAAAATGTTGTTGGAACAAGCGTAAAAGTAGCGCTTGTCTACCATTCATACAATAGATGTAGTTTCAGAGACAGCACAGTTACAACAGCTCCATGTTCATCACTGAGCGAGTGTTTTAATGGAAAATGTGACTCGCGCAGGACTCATACAGATGACCATGGTTGTTCTCTACCCACGACTAGATCGCCTCTGGTGGTACCTGGCACAGAACAACGCATACACCACGCATGTACTATTCCAACGAACTAGTGTCCAGATTCAGGACCAACATTCATTGCAGAGAATAACAACTGTTCTAAATATCAATGCTTCACTTCACTCTAATCAAACTCACAATTCGAAGAAGGAATTCCTGAAATGCAAATGGAATGCTATATTTCATCAACACATTCAAGTAACGGGCAGGATAGGCGCACAGGTCACTGACACTCAACAATGGCGCAGAAAAATGCTACATTTCATCAACACATTCGAGTAATGGGCATGATAGGCGCACAGGTTACTGACACTCAATAATGGCGCAGACAAATTCTATATTTCATCAATACATTCGAGTAATGGGCAGGATAGGCGCACAAGTTACTGACACTCAACAATGGCACAGACAAATGCTATATTTCATCAACACATTCAAGTAACGAAAGATCACTTGGGAGGGATCATGTTGAGCACTACTACATACTAGCAGAGAGCGAAAACTCCCTCAAGTTTGATAATAATACACCACAATATATTCACTTCAAGGCCACTGAGCTTTGTCCTTCGAGCCAATCTTTCTTGCATATGCAGGCGGTCTCATATTTTTTATCTAACAGCAGAGATGAACGATCGTCTGGGAAACAGGCAATATGATTAAATTTCTAGCACAGAATTTCCACCGAGATAATTAAGAATTGTGAAACACCCGAAATAGTCTGTCAGACACTTGGCATTCCAAATGATCTTTCTCCAGAAGTTGAGGAGCAGGACAGAGAATAATGGCAGTGGAGTTACAATGTTAGGTGGCATTCACCGTGTGAGCCAATGACCACATACAATTAGGCTACGTTCAGTTCTCAATCAAGTATTCATATAATTCAATGCATATAATATGAATCGCATTGAGAGGAGAGAAAGAAAATATGTTGAACACTGTCTTCCAACCCACGCTATACCCATTACATACCGCACATGAATGTTTGACCAATCGTATGCAACATATACTCAATTCAAACATACCATTCAATTCCAATTTTTTTCTTTTATTTTTTATTCTATTTGCCTTCAATGCACACTTCCAAATTACTCAGATGCAGATAACGCTCAGTGAAATGCAGAGAATGAATAATGCAGAGAACAAATATAATGGCTTTTGTCAGACAACAAATTTTAGTGGATCATTAGGATCCCTATGGACAGGATAGGCGCATAATAAGGAATAAAATGCTCAATTCTGACAAGGAGATAGGGAATTAATTAATGTTGTCAATAAGGTTGTTGGACTGGCAAAATCTGTCCAATTTAGAGGCATATTTGATAGGTGTGGAAAAGAACTCAGCGATATTCATGCTAAGAGGTCAGATCCATAGGCGTGTGGCAAGGAAAATGGACAGATACCTTGTGAAATCTGCTTAGTAATGAAATAGGTATGTATGCACACATTAAAATTCTCTATAACGTGGCAATTTTGATCAACTCTGATTAGGAGAAAGGAAGAACTAACATGTATATAGAGACCACAAAACAAGTTGCTCAAATTGGAGGAGGACCAGCAATCGCCCGCTCTGATACCATGTTAAACACACATGGTTAGCTATAGAATATGAAAGATAAAACATGAGAGTACAATTTTTATTAACAACTGATATACATTTATAGTACATATTATGACTGTTGGGTTTCACATCCCAAGGTCTTTTGGACTCCTTTTGTCCATTCGGCTTCCACACTAACCCATTGAGGATTAGGTGTCCAACAGTCAAGAAAGATAGAAATGGAGATATAGTATTACTCTCTCTATATATGTTGATGATCTAATAAGAATAGGGAGTGTTGATAAATTGATTAAAGATGCAAAAAGGAAGTTATCAAAGGAATTTGAGATGAAGGATCTTGGTCAGATGCAATATTGTCTATGTCTTGAAGTATGGAGAGATGTTGGAAGGACTTTAATCACACAAAGCAAATATACAATTGAAGTACTAAAGAGATTTTATACGAATGGTTGTAAAAGGGTGAGTACTCCATTGGAACAAAATATCAAATTCAGAAGTGGTGATGGAGCAAAAAAGGTGAATGGAACATTGTATCAACAATTAGTGGGAAGTCAAAATTATCTCACTACCACTAGACCAGTCATTGCTTATGTAGTACGCATACTTAAAATTCATGGCTAAGCCTCATGAAAGCCATTGGATAGCTGCAAAAAGGGTCATTTGATATTTAAAAGGAATTAACATTTTTGGTATTGAATATACTAATGATTGTAATGTTGAATTGACAGGTCATTCTAATTCTCACCGGGCCTGTAATCAAGATGACAGAAAATCCACCACTGGATACATCTTCAATGTAGGATCGGGAGCTATATCATGGAGCAATAAGAAACATCCAGCAATTTCCTTGTCAACAACTGAAGCGGAGTATAATGGATTATGTAGTGCCACCCGTGAAGCTATATGGCTTAGAAAAATACTTAAAGATGTTGGTGAAGGTCAACAAGAACCTAAAGTGATCAAACGTGATAATCAAAGCACCATCAAATTGGGGAAAATATTGTATGTCATGCAAGGTCAAAGCATATAGATGCACAATATCCTTTTGTACGATAAAAGGTCCAATCACAAGAAAATGGCCTAATATATTGTAATATAAATGAGAATGTAGTTGACATATTCGCTAAGTCTATTCGGAAGGAAAAAAATGAGTTTTGTAGAAGTAAGTTATGTGTTATAGAAAATCCACATTATGTTTTAAGCCTAGCTGAGACTTAGACCAGTAGGCATGTCAATTAAGAGTATGTTTGTGTCTTATCCATTGTGCTATACAGTATTTTGTATGTTTATCTTATGGTTGGAATTAAGGGGGAGTATTGGAAACACTAATTGCAACCACCTAACTCATTAAATTCTCAACCATCTTGAGAGTTCAAGAGATGGTCTCGAGTTTTCAGGAGACTTCAGTTAGTGTCTTAAAGAAGTCACCGACAGCAAGGATCAAGAAACTTCTCCACTGTGTATAAAAACCCCTATTTCGTAATGGAATGGACAAGTTGTATGTTCTGTGTGTTCAATGTTCAGTTATGTGTCTACGTTGTCTGATAGTATTTCCATGAGTGGGAAGAGAGCTATGTTACTAGAAATGAGAAATGAGAACGGTATGAGAAACATTGTTTGGAGGTTTCGCATATACGAAATGAGGAGAGAGAAAATAGAAGGTTAAAGGTAAACAATATAAAACAAAGAATTAATCATAAACATCCAATGTTTTTACTTGTAAAATTGTAAAGAAACATTTATAAATAGTGATTTAGTTAAAAAAAAAATGTAGATCCAAAAAATTTAGCTAATCACTTTTATGCACTTTCATAGAATCAGTGTCACAAATCATGGTTCTTTGAGAATCTATTATATGTGAGGTTGGTAGGTGTGCATAGGGTACAATCTTTGACCAATTTTCTATGTTTTATGTTCTTCCATTTTAAATAGCTCTCATCTTTCCCAAAGACTTACATGCCAAGGGATTCAACGGCAAGTATATAAAGGTCAATCAAGAGAGGGAAATAATGCATTAAGCCTCTTGAGGTCTTGAGAATGTTAGTGTGTTTTAATAGATCGAAGAAGGGGACTTTTTTGGGCTTCCTTTTCGACATTGCTTCACGATTATTATCTTTGATGATATATGTGCTACTACTATAGTTGGACCTTGGGACCCTACAATAATTGGGGTTCTAATATATCACCACTCACGAACCCCAATTGATAGGGTAAAGCCTAAAACTCAATTATCTTGTTCCATAATATATTTTGGTATCATATAGTTCCTATCATATAAAGTTTAAACTTGATCTTCGAAAGAAACATAGAGGCTAGTAGTGGCCATAGTGTTAGACAAATTTCACAAACAAAGGTAATATGAAAAACAACAATTCCAAAATTCCTTTTCTTCTGAGTTCAAGTTATTTGAAGTGTTCTGAGAACATTATATCTAGAAACATAGAGGTGAAGGGCATATTAAAACAATCCGGGGGAAATTTGTAGTTGATGAATGAAGATATAAAATTTGTAATACAAGTCTGAAAACATTAAGATATGTAGGCTTTCAAGTGACAAAATAAGAACTAGCAGAAACAAAATGTTAACATCAGAGCTCAGGGATCGAATCACTGAAAAATAAAATATGACTGCACAAATTGGTTACACAATGTACCTGAGATATCTATTCACAAGAAACCCAAGGTAACTCCCTCAAGGTGTGAAGCTGCTCGGTTCTGATCTATTTTTTTACCACGTCCGGTGAATGATAATTTGATTTCCTCTACCTCTTAAATTCTTGATTAATGTTGAGGGCAAACACAACAATTAGTTTATTTTGCATGTGGAATTTTGTTTCCATAGAAAAAAACACTTTGCATGCGTAGTTGCAGTGCTAAAAAAACAACTGAAGTTTTTGGAACGAGATTGAACTCCAGTTGGGAAAGGAAATCGAGAACAAAGGAGAAACGATTTGCACAATAAGCTATAGGAAATGACCAGTTTCGCAAGAAACAAGTTTATGGCCACCAAGGATGAGAACGATGTATGAGACGGTGTTTCTTGTGCCGTCTCGTTTCTACAGCCGGTTTTTTTCCTAGAAACGTTGCCCATTGTCTCGTTTCTCGTAACATAGGAAGAGAGTGGTACGTGATATCAGTTGAGAACTTATGTGAATTTAAATCACCCTGTAATCTTCGGATGCTTCCGATGAAACTCTTGGAGTTCAATTGATATTATGGGAAAGGATCAATAACAAAATTTCCATAAAAATTAAAAGTCAGTTTAGTAATGTTTTTTTGTTATTTATGTATTGAAGTTTAGTTATTGGTTAGTGGTAAAATCTATTATAAGTTAGTGTTCAAAGAGTAGTGGAGACAATCATTCATGGTTGTTATTAGTTAATGCAGGAAACCATGTCATTTGGAATTACATTCTGGTGGTTTTTAATGGGGCAAGCTGTTCCCCTCCTGCCAAATCTTTATGGATTTTGGGTGATTAATTTGTTTGTCACATAAAGACAAGCTTTTAGCCAAGCAAAGTTAATTTTCCCCTATAAATACTAGAACTAATATTTTGCATTTTCTGATTATTCACATAATCAGTGTTTGGTCAATGTTTGCTCATGGTGAACCACATTCTCATACAATATGGATCACAAAAATGATAGATCTAGCTGTTATTTTATTTAAAAAAACTGTATAAAAATAAAATAAAAAGCAAATATATTCCACTTAAATTTAAATAATCTTATTTTTTCAATCCATCACATACTTCCAATATAATTTGTAAACCAGTTTTGTGGAAAAAACCCGTACAGTTTGGACGCTGTTCATCCGACGGTTTTACATAGTTCATCCTACCTACCTATCAGATGTGAAATTTCATCTAAGCCTGCATAAAGCCCTGTACCTCTGGGATTTTATTTTCGTACAATAATGCAACAGATTATGACTTTGAGTGATGTACCAGTACGACTGAGTAATCGTTGACCTAACCCAATTAGAAGCATGAATTATAGAGAATAATTTATTGTTTTATAATGTAGTGCTACTCCATACGGTTGCATTAACTACCATCCAGTAGGCAGCCGACGCCCAGAGATTCGTTTCTAGATGTGCTGAATGGCCGTCCGTAGTTCAATTGTACGCGCTGTTCAATCGGCGATTGTTCCTCTAATCTAAGAGCGTGGATAAGATTTCATGAGATCGTAACATCACACGACAAGAATAAAATAAAATTAAATTTGGTCGTTACATCACATAGGAAAAACACAAAGTTCAAAGAAGTTTCGTATACAGATATTTAAGGAAGCGATAATTTAGTTGATTATAAACAGTGCTCCTCGGATTCCAATAGTACAATGTTTAAAAATTAAAAAGAGAGTTTCAACTGATAACAGTGGTCCGGTTTTTACTGTGAAAGTTCAACATGAAATCTGCGAAATAATTATAGGTCCACCATGGGACATTATCATTACGTGTTTCAATAATAGTATGCTTCAAGTATCTTTCTTTTGACTTGGCAGAACGTTACCAGAGACGCTTAAAAAGTCCGTAAATCTTATCATAAAATATTTCTATATTATGTTTGTCGTTACAATTTGCAAGTATTGTTCTGTGAATTACTGTCAATTACTGTCGTCGGCCTTCCGGGGAAGGAAATTCACTTAAATATTTCCATTTGAGTTAACAATATTCTTTTTGGTTAAGATTTCTTAAATACCAATAATCAAAACTAATCTATTTTGCAATTTTACGATTTCTATTTGAAAAATATAGGGATGATTTGGATTTAATAATTTGAAAATATGTTTTTTTATCATTAAAATAATAAAATGAAGATTTAAATTATTTTTTAATTTCAAAATTTATGTAGTGTGGTTGTGACTTCTACTCTATGTTTTACATAAACCAATATAGATACATCATAATCACGGATGTAACAAGTGTCAAGAAGTATCAAATTTCTTGATATAAAATCTTCTTTTGAAATGTACAACTTAAAGAAATGTTTGAATCTCAAATTGATTTAATCGCTTTGAGCTTATATATATATATATATATATAATTATCATTAAAAAAACGCACTTCTTGATAATTTCATAGGAAATAAAAAAGTACATCATCTTTCGTCTGAGATAACAACTCACTTGATAATATAAATAAGTGGATTGGAAAAAAAAAAGATACAAAATAACATAGCTTCTTTGGATAAACTAATTTTTAAGGCATTATTTTTGTTGAATGTATGAACAACTAGCATCATCATACTAATGGTGGATTTTCCTTTACCATAATTCTAAATGAAGGAGCCTTAAGTGAGCTCTCCCACTAATCCAATCCACAAGCACTTCTGAATGCCCATACAAACTGAATACTTGTACTTGCCTCCAAAGGGAAATCCTCATGGCACAACACATAACTTAAGGAGTTTAGCTATAAAATTTGTGCCTCATCCAATCCTAGTTTGCATTTAATTATCAGATTCTAGAAGAAGAAATGGGATATAGCCATAGCACATGTTTTCTCCCTGACTGGCTTCATCATAGAATCATCACACTATACTAGTCAACAACTCCACATCTCTGAAAAGTCTGATATTCTTCCCTATCAATAATTTCTCTTGCCCAAGATAAGATGATCTTACATTATGAGCAATAATTTTAGAGAAAACCACAGAGTCTTGAAATATACAAAAACTTCGCCCTAGCCAAATTCTCCATACTACAAAGATTAGAAGGAATAGAAAAAATACTCCTTTAATTCCAAGTCTAAGGAAACTCTTCAACCAAGTTTCCGTTCCACTAGGCATCAAGGTTAAAACAAGAGAAAATTGGATTCTAAATAGAAATTACAAAAAGGCAGTGAATCAATAAATGATCAATGCACTCCTCATTAATTCAACATAGAACATTAAATCTAGGACCAACCCATCCTTGCTTAATAAGACTATCTTTCCTTCCAACAACAACCAAAGGAACAACCTACATTTAAGGGGGCCTTGTCCCTTCCACACTATTTTGTGCTATCATTTTGAAGAAGCAAGAGGACTGTGTTGAATCAGTGCATCATATCCAAATCTAGATATTATAATTCCACTTTGTTTATTGTTAGACCACTTCATGATTTATTCCTCCTCTTGGTTAATTACAATACTAGCTTTACCCAAATTCAATATAGAAAAGCTCCAATCACATGCATAAACATGAGAAAGGCCTAAACCTTGCATTGAAATCCATTCTTGAATATGAAGCTACGTATACCTACTTAGAAACATGAGTGATTATAATATAATCTAAATAATTTTAATACTCCACCACCCTATCAAAGAGTTTAGGGTGACCATTGCATCCTATCCCTGGATTACAACCAAAAATAACTTTGTCCCTGTTGCCAATCTTCCACAAAATCCATTTCTCCAAATCCTGGAGATCACTTACCAAATTCCACCAAATCATATAACCTCCTCTAGTCATGTTGGGCTCTTGCGTGACCCAATCTCCAACCAACATGGATTTCAAATATTTCACCCTCATTACCAAGATCTATAGACTATTTTCAAAAAACACTAGGCTATTGTGAAAAAACATACAAAAAAACTCTATAGGCCAAATCTCTCCATATTATGAAAGCCCTAAATCTGAGGGACTTTGGAAAGGGCCACAGTGTAACACACAAGCCATGTGTAATTTTTCATTTTTGAATTGCAGTTTTGAATGAATAAACATATCAAATGACTTGAAAGTCCTCTTAAGAAGTCTATTAATACACTACACAACTTAGATTTGTAATTCCAACAAATCTTTGTTAGATTTTAAACAAAAAAGGGCCAAAATTATAGTAAAATGTCTTAGTGAAAAGAATTTATTTTTTCTTAATATGGGCTTGGAAATATTTTATGTATTAACCACATTTTAGATATTAAAGTGTTGTTTTGTTCTTAATATATTCTTACATACACGTTAAACTTAATTTTTTATAGTGAAATATTTTACTTATAATAACTTCCAAAGTGAGAGACAATTTTTTTTACCTCATTTCCTTCATACTTAGATTGTAATATTATCAACAAAGTTAGGGAATAAATACAAATGCGAGAGTGAGATTATTGATGTTTTATAATGTTTTTGGTCGAAATTGACCATATATATATATATTATATATATATATATATATATATATATTATATATATATTTTATGATTGGTTAATGTGCACTGAGACCAAAATTTGGTGTATTGGACCTAAAGAAATGAA
>APFE031610282.1:101353-129857 GCA_000404065.3 Pinus taeda | reverse complement strand
TTTTTAAAATTTTTAAACGTGAAATACGGTCAAAATGCCTTGTGACGGGCATTTTGCCCGTCAAATTCCAACCCTGTAATTTCATATAGCAACGTAAATATATGAAACGATAAAAATAAAAACCAGTTATATTAAAGAGCGAGATCCACTTTGCTATATTGTTATTCATCCCTATTTAAATTAATAAGAAGAATATATACTTGACTTTTTTATATATAATTTTTTTCGAAAATGAAAAAATATCATAAATTTAAATTTATTTATTTATGAGATAAATTTGTGCGAGTAATGGTTATAGTAAGTGAATTAATTACTATTTTAAAAATATGAGATTAATTTATCTTAGATGATGATGGTAGTGGTTAACGTCTAATAAGACTAAATTTTGGTTTATGTGACCTAAAAAAACTAATTATTTAGTTTGATTTAAGATTTTATTCTTATGCTTAAAAAGTTGGAGGGAAGCCTCCCAAGCTCACTATAATTTTGACATCGTAAAAAGCTAGGAAGGTCAGTGTTGCAACAAAGATTATGAACCTCAAATTTAATGTGGTTGTACCCGGGGCACTCTAAGAGGAAGTGATTTTCATCCTTGAATGTTCATATTCTTACAGAAATGGAAAATCCTATCTTTTCACTATGGAGCTCATGAGAGTTCCTTCTAATCTTGGCTATATTAATTTTCTTCTTTGAGCTAGTTCTAGGGTGGGATTGATGACCTCCTTATAATATCTTAATTTTCTTTTAGTTGCTAAATCTTTCTCACAACACATTTTTCTTTGAACTTAGAAGTAACAATATTTTTAATGTTATTAATGTTTTGCAATGCAACTTTCTCTTCGATCTCCCAATGGCTTTACCAAGCCCTGGTGTCATGCCCCCAAGCCTACGGTAGTCTTTCAACCACTTATAGTGAGGTGCGGCACTACCAATCGTTTTCTTTTCACCAATACTTATGATTGTAGACTACGCCTAACATTCCATACTTAGTTTTATTTTTGTTACCAAGTATCAGTACGTTTCCTTTATACAAGTGAAAGCCCATAACATTCACATAAACAACATTATACAAGAGAAATGCACAATAGTATAAAGGGAGGGGCAACTCCCTGCAATATGAGTCTGCTTGAATCAATATATTATACAATTTTTTCACTTTTACAAAGTATAGGCTAAGTCCTTGGGAAACCCCAAATTTGTACTTAGCTAAATTTCCAACTTCGTCAAACTCGATTGCCCAGCTCGTCGGCACTTCCGCACGGTCGTTGCACGACTCACCAACCCTTCGTTCACCTCGTCGCACGATCATGTTGTTTGCCCAACTTGGGTGCGCCTCGTCATAACCAAGTCGCCACACACGGGTGCCTCCGCACGAGTCACACCTCTGTTCACAATCTCAACACTTCACCGAAAGTCACATCATGCACACTTGCACGACAGGCATGCGCTCACTCGAGTCACCCAAGAACCCGTGCCAAGTCGTCGCACAAACCGGGTGCCGACGCCTTCGTTTCACCATCGGGCGCTCCTTCGTACAACCGGGTGCCACACCCGTGCACGCCCTACTCTTCGTCCGATGGGTGACCCTCTGCCCGTGCCCTCACCCAAACCAAGACAACGCGTTTCTCCTCTGTGTAGCCTCGCCCAAGGTTGGGCACATCACCGTATGCGACTTCCTTCTATTGTTGGGCTATACTCCCTCCACGCACTTCTTCTTTGTTGGATGAGTGATGAGTGATTTCCCTCCAAATGAGCTCCATGCATGCATAATAAATATGAGTGGCAAGGAAAGGTCGTGGTTGTCCAACCGACGTGCCCATGCCCTCAAACTTCATCGCAAACCCTTCTAAACGTGAGTCAGCCTTACTACTCTTGTAGGTCGACCCCGTGGGTGATCGTTCATGCTCCCATACATATAAACAACTCGCTCTCCTTACTTTATGCGTTCATTATAACATAACCTCATCGCATATGTAGTCTGAGCTTTCCCTTCCTTCGGTCGCGATCGCACTTCATGCCGGGAGCACGTGCAAGGGCTACAGGTCCTTACATCCTCCTCCACCTGAAGTCATTCTCATTCTCAACAACATACCATACTGGTAGCCGTCCACCAAGATCATCAATATCTATCTCACCCATGATGTCAACCCCTCCACATACTGCAAACATCCCTGTAACATATGTAGAACCACTGTCTCTATCATGTCTCGCCTCGGCAACCATCTATCACCAAGATCACCATTCCAATGTATACACCCCATCGGTATGTCATCCATCGGAAATCATCTCAATTCATGATCATCAATCACACTGTCACAATCTCCACATGTTGCTCCCCATCGTGGAAGGCTGGCCCCCCCATCTCAAGCTACATGCTTCCTGCAACCTCTTGTGTCAACCTCATCATGTGTCGTCCTCGTGTGAATTGCTGCCATGATACTCCAACAAATGCTAAAATCTCTTTGTACATTGGATCCCCTCATGACTCGAACTAGTCGGGTGATAAGTCCAACTATCATGCTCAAACCATGAGAATGCACATCCTCATGCCACCATCAGTCATTTGTCATAACATCCTGTCACATCCTCAACTCAATCAAGAATCCATCTCCATATGAGTAAGCCATTCTCAGGTCCATGAAGTAGCCCTCATCTCATCTGCAACATGCTCTCCATGATGTCTGGTACTAATGTGCTACATGAAATCAACCATATCTACCCCAACATCATCATCCATATGCAAAACATCGATCTCCTCAAAGTGAAGAGATCATCTCATCAAACTCCAACTCTCGATGTGCCACATCTAGGTCCATGAAGCAACCTCCATCATATCTGCAATGTGCCATCCCTCAAGTCTGCCATAGAAACAAGTATACACCTGTCTCATCTATCCATGTGTTGCTCATGATCATAGATCAATCAGCTCCCTTGTGTCAAAAGTGGTTAAGTCTCGACTCAACCCATGCCCAAGTGTTGCCACCAAGGCATCATCATCATTGTAACTCCATCACTCTAAAGTGTCTCATATTGATCCTCCACATCAAGTCACTCTTTAGAGCCATTCCCATACATGTATTTGAAAGTATGCATCCCATTCTGCGTCAAAGTCTCTGACCTCAGCTCCTCAATGCATCAAATCCTCCAAGTCCACCATATATGATGTCCTTAAAGTCACAACATCATGTCATCATGAGCTCCATGAGTCATCTCCAACCAACATCTCAGCAAGCATACAAGTCTCGGCCCAAAGGTCTGTGTAAGATGCCTCAACTCTCCATGTAGTAGGAATGCTCCATAGTCTGCTCACAACTCCATCCAAGTCCATGGTCTTATTGTACAAGAGTGCACGACCTCTCCATCGGCTCATAATAAGTCTCCATGTCACACCAGCAAATCCACCTGCACAACATCCTTGCCTGGGCACTTCTCATCGGATGCCCATAAGTGACACCTCTACAAGTTCTCCTGCATCATGTCCCTGCATAATACTGCCATGATCCATGTCTCCAACCTGATGTCCATGACTAAGTTTCCAATGTAGTCCAACCAAGTAGACCCATCACAACAATAAGTCATCCGCATCCAAGTCTGTAATCTTCGGTCTAGTGAACTCGGTCACCCAACCATATCATCATCATATCATGAGTATCTTCCATCATAGCTCCCCCACTAAAGGTTCCACCAAGACTTCCTTCTTGGTCTTGGCTATGTGAAGTCCACCCAAGTATCATCATACCTCAAGAGTGTGCCCTTCAATCTGTCCATGAGTCATGTCAGGCACTTAGCCAAACTCCATGTGGCTAAAGCATGACCCAATCCTCCGCAGTGATCATCATGTTCCTCCCTTGTTATGGGCCTTTGCACCTTCTACCATAAGGTCATAAACAACCCCAACAAGTCCTGCAACAGTCAGCAATCCTTGCTTCTCCATACAAGGTCTCATCATAGACATCCATGGTAAGATTCTCCCTAGCATCGGCAAACTGATTTTTCCCTTCCCTGCATATGGTCCATCTACCAAATGCTCAAGTGAAATACAAGTATCAATACTTACTTCATCATCATCATCATCATGAGGTTCCTCCATGGGAGTATCCTCATCCATCCATGTCTGCAAATTGCACGATCCTGGTCCAACTTGATCAACCTCAAGTTCATGCTCCATCATCGTCACATCTGAAACATCTTCAACTATCACAGTTTCCTCTTCCTTATCATCGCATTTGCAGCTTTCTCCTTATGAGTCAAAGCTATGGAATGCTTCTTCTCAAGAGTTAACCATTTCCACTTCTCTTGAATCAAGTCCTGCCTTATCTTCAATTCCTTGAATTCTGCATCAAACAATTCCACTTCCTTTCCAAGTCGATAGGCTTCGTCCCTATTCTCGTCAAAAATCCCTTCGTTGACCAAGGCACGAAGAGCATCCTTTACTTTGAACAAGCCTTTGCCCCATTCTACAAACCTTTGTTCAACCTCCTTTGATTCTTCAAGTAGACTCCCTTCAAATTCCTTGAAGGTTGCAAAACCCATTTCCTGCAAGATAGACATCCTTCTTAACTCTTCACCATTCACCAGGTTCTCCCTGCAAGATTGAACCAGCTCTTGATTCCACTTGTCACCTACAAAACTTGAACTTTCTTTCAAGTCTTTGGCCTTTGTAGAATCAGCTTTCTTCGTCTGCACTTCACCTGAATCAACTCTGATACCAACTATCATGCCCCCAAGCCTACAATAGTCATTCAACCACTTATAGTGAGGTGTGGCACTACCAATCGTTTTCTTTTCACCAATACTTACGATTGTAGACTATGCCTAACATTCCATACTTAGTTTTATTTTTGTTACCAAGTATTATTATGTTTCCTTTATACAAGTGAAAGCCCATAACTTTCACATAAACAACATTATACAAGAGAAATGCACAGCAGTATAAAGGGAGGGAAATTCCCTGCAATATGAGTCTGCCCGAATCAATATATTATACAATTTTTTCACTTTTACAAAGTATAGGCTAAGTCCTTGGGAAACCCCAAATTTATACTTAGCCAAATTTCCAACTTCGGCAAACTCAGTTTCCCAGCTCATCAGCACCTCCGCACGGTTGTCGCATGAGTCACCAACCCTTCGTTCACCTCGTCACACGATCGTGTTGTTTGCCCAACTTGGGCATGCCTTGTCATAACCAAGTCGTCACACATGGGCGCCTCCGCACGAGTAACACCTCCGTTCACAATCTCAACACTTGACCAAAAGTCACATCGTGCACACTTGGACGATGGGCAGGCACTCACCCGAGTCACCCAAGAACCCGTGCCAAGTCGTCACACAAACCGAGCGCCAATGCCTTCGTTTCACTGCTCCTTCACACAACCGGGCGCCACACCTGTGAACACCCTACTCTTCGTCCGGTGGGCGACCCTCTCCCCGCGCCTTCACCCAAACCAAGACAGCACGTTTCTTCTCCATGTAGCCTCGCACAAGGTTGGGTGCATCACCGTATGTGACTTCCTTCTATTGCTACGGCTATACTCGTTCCATGCAATTCCTCTTCGTTGGATGAGCGATGAGTGATTGCCCTCCAAATGAGCTCCATGTGTACACAATATATATGAGCGGCAAGGCAAGGTCGTGGCTATCCAGCCGACCTGCCCACACCCTCAAACTTCAGTGCAAACTCTTCTAAACATGAGTCAGCCTTGCTACTCTTGTACATTGGCCCTGTGGGTGATCGTTCATGCTCCCACACATTTAAACAATTCGCTCTCCTTCCTTTATGCATTCATTATAACATAACCTCATCGCATATGTAGTATGAGCTCGCCCTTCCCTCGGTCATAGTCGCACTTCATGCCGAGAGCGCATGCAAGGACTGCAAGTCCTTACACCTAGTGTCTATGTACCAACCTCGTTTTAGCCTGATGTGGTTTTGGTTGGAATTTAAAGCTAGCTTAGGAAGTCTATGGTCTCCTATGTTATTGAGTTTGTGCTTGTACAACAGAAGCCTAGTCATAGCTAGGCTCTTGATAGGGGAAAGACCCACTTCTATAAGGAGAATAGGATAGGGTGTATTGCTTTCAATTTTGAGGTTATAAGTTATAAAACACATCTAAATTTGCTCAATCTTTCTCTAGGGTTCTCTGGAGATGCTGTCACCCAACACCTCACATACATATAAGATAACAGGAGTGACTAAATGTTCAAAGACGAACTTCTTTCTATCACACATTATGAGGCTTTCCATTTTACAATTATTTTCAAGACCAAAATAATCTTTCCACCCTCCATTAATCCTTTTCTCAATGCTATAGTTCCAGTGGAGCTTGTGACGAATATCAATTCCTAGGTACTTGTAAGAAGACACTTCCTCCAAGTTACTATTATCATACATAAAATTAGTGCAAGTGTCCTTCTAGGATTTGATAATCGGAACTTTTGTTTTGTCAGTGTTAACAGTCATACCCATTATAGAGAAGAAATCCTTAAGAAGTCTAATTTTCTTATCAGGATCAGATGGGAACCTTGCGAGAAGAACAATATCGTCATCATAGAGAAGAAGGATGATGACTATCCCAGCTAAGATTGTGCCAGCACAACCTGCTTCCTCTAAACAACCTTCTAGCTTGTTGATGTAAATGTCAAATAGGGTAGGGGAGAGGGGGAAACCTTGTTTAACTCTGATATTATGGTTAATATCTTTCGACCACCCCGCATTTCTCTTTAACTTATCACCTACATTCTCGTATAACGTTATAGTGGAAACTCTCAACTCGAAAGGAACCTTTAGCTCTTCTAATCTGTTCCATAGGTTTTTTATAGGAATCGTATCGAAAGCCTTTCTAAAGTTCACAAAACAACAAAAGAGATTGGATTTGTCATTGCAACATTCCTCCACAATGATCCTATGTGTAACGAGGTGGTCCGTTGTTGAATTCTACCTTCTAAAACCCGCTTGGCCTTTAGCCCACATACCTTCACTTTCAAGCCATATGCTCAACTTCTTTTCCAAAATAATTCCATATAACTTGGCTAAGAGAGGGCTGATCATAATTGTTCGATAATTAGAGGGGTTACTTGTATCCCCACCTTTAAAAATAGGGATAATGAGGCTCTGAGTCCATGGTTTAGGGAGCCCTTACTTGACCACTTGATTGAAAAGCTTGTGGATGTGGGGGATGTGGAAAGGACCTCCAATTTTTAAGATTTCCGCTTGGTAACCTTCAATGTCCTTAGTTTTCCCATTTCTCAGGCATTTAACCCCAAAATCAATGTCTCCTAATGAGAAAAATTATTTCGTTCTGAGCAGGGTTTCAAAGTTATCCATGACATTCAGAGATTCATAAAGCTTTTTAAGGTACGAATTCTAGTCGTGTAAAACAATTTTATTATTATCTTTAGTTTTCCTAGTTAGAATCTGCCTCCACAATTTATTAGGAGCTACCTTAGAGAGGTGTAAGAGATTCTCTTGTCTTATATATATATATAAAGGGATATATGTCAACTCAAGGTTGAGCACAAAAAAAAATTACAATACTTCTTGGTGCAAATAGTGCAACAATATAAATTAAAAGAATCGTAAATGTTGATGGACATCCATCCATAATAAGCATCAAAACACACACTTCATCATAAATCTAAAAAAATCACATGAGTTAACTAAATTATAACTTTATTTAAGGTAAATACTATTATTACTAAAAATAAAAAGAATTAACATATAAGTTAAACATATATACATTTAAAAAACATGTAAGAGGATTCTTAACCATGGAGAGTCACCCTCAATTTATGGTGGGGTTTCTTAATTTGTAAATAGACTTTCTTACAATACTATGGGCCAATACCATGGATTACCAATACCACATTCCAAAAATATTATGAACGATTTCATATAACACTTGTTTATATGTAATTTTTTTAATTAAAATTAGAAAAAACGCATAACTACTTTGGAAATATTCAATTTGTATATACTATTAAAAAAATTCTATCATATTGTATGAGGGGTAAATCCCTGCCATTCACATAATCATTATTCATAACTAAATAAAAAGTTTGGAAGAGTTATTCCCAAACAAAAATGGCCACGGACATAATTAAATTGTAGGTAATTGTTTTGATTGATAACAAGGTTTATTGGCCATTTAATTTATATAGTTACACTAGTTGATATTTAAATAGATCTAGGTTTCCTATTGAAAATAGGTCATTACATTTTTTTTTTAAGATTAGGATTTAAGATAAAAGATTTTTTTTAACATTCTTTTTAAACATATCCAAGCGAAAAGGGATCCATTACAAAAATTAATGTATATATATAATGTCATTGTGCCAAGGTATTGTAATATCCTATCTTGGCATATTATGTAAACATTTTGACTCAATCAAATTACAAAAATACAACATACAATAAATAATTACATTCACTATGGAAAATATATTATCATAAAGACTTCATGATTTTTCCCATAATATTTTTCTCTAATATAACTTATTTAAAAACTACATTAAATATTTAAAATTATAATAAATATTTTAATAATTCGAAATGTATTAGGATAGAAAAACCATTTGAAGTCTCGTAAATTTTCTTGCCAAGCTTAAATTTTGTTGAAAAAGCACGCTGAACAGCGTGTTGAAGGCTCGACACTATTTTTTTTTAGAGCTAGCAAAATTGCCACGGCTTTTTAATCTTCATTCCGTTCTCAATCATGGAAGATAGATCTTTTTTCAAACCATTTTTTCTATATGTATGATTTGATTATTTTCTAGCCAATTGTAATCTCTTTTTTCTCGCATTTGTGTTTTCCTGATCCCAGTTTCATCCCACCCAATTCACTTCGCTTCCAATGCCATTGCTCGAAAATTCACAGAGGAATATAAGGAGGAGGAGGCAACTACCTCAAACTACTTGTGACCTGTTGCAAGTGAAGACGGCACAAAAAGAAAAATAAAAGTGAACAGCTATGGTGACATTATTGTTAGTTTCACAAACTAGTAAATTCAAAATTCAAAACAAAAAATTAACATGCCAAAATTATATATATAACAAAATTATTTAATTTATTTTTAACAAAATTATCTATTAGTTAATTGTTTTCTAATTTTTATTTTATTTTTATTTTTTGAATACGGGAGAACAAAGTAAATTTAAATGGAAGTATATCTTACTTAGATAGATTTATGAAGAAGAATGAAATAATTTATAATTATCTAGTCTAACTATGTTTAAATAAAGAAAAAGTGTTATAAATTTAAAAACTAATCTACATTGTGTAGAAGAAAGTATTTCGGATTAATCACATTGATAAGATTTGGTCTACGTTTCGAATTGATAAGATCAAAATCAAGTCGTTGGTGAATTAGTTAAAAGGTAAAGAAATTAACTATTAGGGAGTTAGTAGTAAAGACTTATTTCATTAAAATATTCTATGTTTAGTTAAAATAGCCGTTAAGGAATAATAAAAAATAAAATATTGATTTTCAATTAATGAAAAAAATTTATTTATTAATAAATTATATCATTTTATTGTTAGAGGTTCCCCAATTAGAAAACTAGTTGTTAGGAAACTAGAAACTTTATACCAATGTAATCAACAAAATATCAAAATTAAGTTTATATTATTCAAATTAAAGGATAATAAAAAAAATACTACTTAAAATAAATAGTAAAATCAATGAAAAAAAGATCAAGGAAGAAGACAAAAGAAAAAAAAACCAGAAAGGTAAAGAGGAGGAGAGGGGAAAAGAACTGAATGATGACTTAAATGAGAGACCTAGAATCTAGCTCTTACTCAATTTCCAACCATCATCCCTATTAAGATTTTTGGCATGCATTTCTATCTCAATCGCCTCTCTAAGTTTCCTATGGTGGAAGTGGTTGACCTTAGCGATGAATTTGGATTTTTCAATGTAGACATGGTGCTTGGATTTTTCTGCATGCTCGACTAAGGCTGATGAGAGGGAGCGATTGTGTCTAATCTCTGTAGCATGCTCATTGATCCTCTACTTAATAAATCTGCATGTTTCTCCAATTTAGGGGATTGCATAGGAGCAAAGAACAAGGTAGACCCCTTTTGAGTCATAAGGATCAACATGGTCTTTAACAGACCTAAGAGAATTCTTAATCTTCAATCAACCCTCTCAATACAATTAAGAATTATCTTAGATCTATTAAAGACCTTGTTTATCCTTATGAATAAAAGTGGCCTACCTTGTTCCTTGCTCCTCTGGGATCCCCTACATTGGAGAAATAGGCATATCTATTAAGCAGAGGATCAATGAGCATGCTGCAGACATTAGACACAATCGCTCCTGCTCATCAGCGTTAGCCAAGCATGCAGAAAAAATCCAAGCACCATGTCTTCATTGAGGAATCCAAGGTCATCGCTAAGGTCGATCACTTCCACCATAGGAAGCTTAGAGAGGAGATTGAGATAGAAAGGCATGCCAAAAATCTTAATAGGGATGATGGTTGGAAATTGAATAAGAGCTGGATTCCAGCTCTCTCTTCGTAAGTCATCGTTCCCTTCTTTTCCCATCTCCTCCTTTTTCTCTTTCTGGTTTTTTCTCTTTTGTCTTCTTCCTTATCCTTTTTTTTTTCATTGATTTAACTATTTTTTTTAATTTTTTAATAGTGTTTTTCTTATTATCCTTTAATTTGAATAATATAAACTTAATTTTAATATTTTGTTGATCACATGGTATGTTTTAGTTTCTAACAACTAGTTCTTAATTCGTCACCTTAAAATAAAATGATAATTTATTAATAAATAACTTATTTTTCATTATTAAATATTTAATAATTTATTTTTTATTATTCCTTAACAATTATTTTTAAGTAAACATAGAATATTTTAATGAAATAAGTCTTTACCACTAACTCCCTAATAATTAATCTCTTTACCTTTTAACTAATTCACCAACAATTATTTTTTAATGATTGTTTATGGGCAATGTTGCATCCTTACTATTTATTCCTTATGAGATGGATTTCTCACCTAGTCCTCATGATGAACCACATTAGCTGGTTCGAAACCTCAACCAAATCCTATCAATGTGATTAATCCGAAAGACTTTCTTCTACATTATGGATCACAAAAATCTTAGATCTAACAATCTACATTATCTTAATTCTAAATCTACCAACCCTCTAAAAAAAATTATATATCAAAAAATTTGATATTTTCAATAAATCTAAAACAAATCTAAATCAGTAAATAAAAAAACATGAAAACTAATTTATAGAAAATTAATCATATAGATGTTAGAGTTTAACAAAAAGGATGATCATTTAAAAAAAAGTTTCAGAAATCATTATATTCTTAGATGTAAATTCGAGTTTTCAAAGAAATAAAAACTATTTAATTATAAACCTTTTCAGTCATTTTCTAGCAACATTCATCAACAACAGATTAATTAATTATGCTATCAATATTTATGAACTACGAACTAATTAGCTATGGTAATGATATTATACTGTATGAATAGTTGGATTCACGGGCGTTGGTTCCAGACCCACAGACAATGTAGACAGTGAAGGTTGCCTGATTATTATATTATTATTGTCTAATAAGAAAGGGAAATCTATGCAATTTAAGGATAAAAATTAAGTTTTTGGGAGCTGAGCTTGTAAAGAGCATGTCTTACCGTTTAGTTTGTCGAAACACACAGGTGTCAAGGAAATAATATAGTAAATTATAATCGGCAGAAGTACAACAAAAGAAAACCGGACATACATAGAGCAAGACAAAACGGTTGTCCTCACTTGTGTTTACTTAATTAGTTCATTAATTATGGTACCGTTAATCATCAAGGTTGAATTTCACAATTTCCTATTTTAATTGGTTGGCACATCAAACTCATTGCCAATTTCTTTAAAGGAATCCATGTGAATGAATCCCTATATAGAGTAACGTAGATGATGATGTGTGATGATGATGTAACACGTAAGGTTTCATAAGACAAAAAAAAGAATTTTACCCCACATTCTTACATGCACAAGGTTATCACATGCAAAATTCAAACTTGACAGGAAACAGTTTGACATCGATAATGGAATTTTCTTCGATTATTATTGCTAAGATATGCATAGCAATAGAAAATGTTTAAAATTAATACAGGTTACAAAAATATATTATTTTTTAATAATATTTAGCGAAAGGTTTTGATTTAATAAATATTGAATTGTTTTATTATTATATTTAGAATATTTTTCTATTGATTTTTGGAATAGAAAAATAAAATTAAATGTCAAAATTTAATTTTATTATTTTTTCACAATATAATAAATTATATCATTATTATATTTTATAATCCAAAGCATGGTACTTATATATTCAATTTTTGCATGTTATTATTGAAGTCATAAGTCATGTGAAGTTGTAACATTTTCAATTACATTTTCAAACCCTAGTTCCATGTCGTTAACATGTGAGGTAGTACCATTTATGTGTTGCTTGATGTTGTTAAGAGGTAAAAAGATTAGGGTTTTTGTAGTACCATTTATGTTTTTTTTATGTTGCTAAGAGGCAAAAAGCCTATGGTTTTCCAACGCAATGTGAGGGTGCAAAACTTGAATAGAAAGATTTATTTGAATATTTAGATTTTTATAAACACTTGATATAGTGTATATTTTATTAAACACTATAGAAATTATATTATATAGTATCCATTGGTTTATATCGATCATCCTTAATATGGTTGTGCTAGTTTTTATGTGGATACCATTGAAAGAAGAAATGTAGAACAATTGGAGATATGTATTTTGAGTTCAATTCAATCTAATTTATTTCATAACATTACCATCAAAGATGATGAAATTGATACAACTTGTAAATATGGTCATGTAATTTAATTTAGCCACCTCTTAATAGATTTGATTGCCCTCCATTTATGGTGGGAATTTAAGTTTCAATTTTCATGTATTTTGGATCACAAAGGGTTCCTAAATGGATAGAATTAAATATGTTACTTTTATTAGCATGATGTGAGAATATTTGGATTCTAAAAGATGGTAGGAGGGGGGAGTGTCTATGATAGTTTGATCTTTGACTTAGGACCTTGGTCAAACTTTAATAACGTTATAAAAGCATATACCCTTTTGTATGGTCTTATCCTAGTAAAAGAAGAAAATGCTAGTCGTTTATGTTTCTAGAGAATCTATGATAGTCATTGAAGCAATGCAAGCCAGATCCTAAATGCTTAGACAATCCTTCTAGAAGGAAGTGAATTAAATAATATCATCACTCAAATAAGGAAGCTCATATGCCATCTAAAATATCCTATTATCACATTAGAATAGATCTTAATGAAGAAGAAAATGGTTGTCATAGTGACATTAGGATAGTTGAGTGGAGGACACGTTATCCTTTTTGTAGCAATTGAATAGTCTCCCTACTCATTTTTATTGAATTATTTTTTGGTGATGGGTATAGGGGTTTTGGGCTAGTGGCTTGGTCAAGGCTTTCAAATAGATGAAACTTTACTTCGTTTATTGGTTTTCATAGCCATCTAGTAAGTAATTCTCTTCATTTTCGGTGGCCTAGTAGCCATTGTGCTTTAATTTGGTATTTTTTTATATTGAAAGTCACTCACACTGAGATTATGAATTAGTGTTGTTTGAAAGAGAAGTTTCAATTCCTTTTTATCAATTTACCTTTGCCTTGGTTCCTTTCTCACTACATTCCTTTTGGGCATAGTCCCACATAGTAATTATAATGAAGATAGGGTGTGAGATGAATAACGGAATTACAATGAAGGCTAGGTGTCAATTACTGGAAAGGAAATGTTCTTGTACTATGGTTTTAGAACCTATCAATACTAAATTGTTTTGTTTTCTAGGTAAGAGACAAACAATTTATTTGGACAGTAATATTTTTGTTTATTTTCTTGGTTCTGAATTTTGGATGTAGAGAAGGTTCACTAAAAGTTTTCATGTTTCGAACAAAGCTTATAACACCTCCGGCACAAATTTAGTTTTTTACATAACTTTACTATGCAGAATTAGTTAGAATAGAGAAAAGGGATGTGCAATAATTTTAAAGAGTACTGAGAAGACATGAGGATCTTATCGAGTCAAATAGAAGTATGTTCTTTTATGTGACGTTTAAAGACAATGAAAGTGAATATCTCTGCTACTTTTAGAAAAGTGACCTTATGAGTTTATTAATTTAGCTAAAGAAAAAGATTTATATCCTTGATTTGGAATGCAATATGATGTATAATATGTCTCTTAATCTTCAAAATAATATTCTACCTACAATTTTTTCTTAATCTTCCAAAGAATACTTTATCTAAAATTTTCAATGATATGGTTTTAGAGAATTCAATCAAAGTGGAGCTTATACCAAAGGAAATAGTCCATGAGATAAAAGATCCAATGACCGTTTAAAAAAATCTCTCATTAAATTAATTTAATGATGATTAACATTTCTATATTATAATGTTCCTAAATGTTTTTAAAAAAGCTAATTGTAAATTAATTTAAAGTATATATTTCTTAAATTGTTATAGTGTTCCTACAAAGATCTTCGTTACAATATTATATTACTGGTTTCTATCGTAACTTATAATAAAAACTTTATTTCGATTAGAAAAACTAATAAAATTAATGACAATCAAAACTTCCTAGTGTCCTCTAATCATAATGAAAAAGAACAATGCAAAGTTAGAGATAATATTAAAGCTTTCTGGACAAGATATACTCTACATGTGAGTAGTAAAATCCAACGCAAAAACCAAAACCATGAAGTTAATACTTAAAGCTTTCTGGACCAGATATACTCTACGTGTGAGTAGTAAAATGCAACGCAAAAACAAAAGCCATGAGTAGTTTAATACTTAAAGCTTTCTGGACCAGATATGCTCTACGTGTGAGCAGGAGAAAGCAACGAAGAAACAAAATCAGAATTACAACAAAAGCAAAAGCTTTAAAAACCGAAGTTCAGATGCCATGTGTTGCTTTGATAAGTACAAAGTCAGAATTACAACAAAAGCAAAAGCTTTAAATACCAACGTTAAGATGCCATGTGCTGGTTTGACAAGTACAAAATCAGAATTACAACAAAAGCAAAAGTTTTAAAAACCAAAGTTAAGATGCGATGTGTTGGCTCAGATTTACTTATCAACCTTGCACGCATATAGAGAGGGAATGAATGCCCAACGAAAAGGAGTGGTCTCAAGTAAAAGAGGTCACAATTTGTTTGGATGGCTAATTTTTAGCTGGAATTTGATTGAGAAATTATTTAAAAACCTTGATTGTGGAATTATTTAAATCAATTTTTCAATGGTAGAAATAGATTTAATATTGTGCAGAGTTGTCTTTAGAACATTGAAATTCTTGAAACTTACCATTTTAATTTAAATTGTCAAAAATTTCTGCTAAACTTTCATAAATTTATGGAGAAAGTCTTATTATATTCCATCAAAAACCTAAACAATTTCGACTACGCGGGGTGTTAGACCAACCACCATATAAGCTTTGGAAAAAAACTTAATCCTTTCCCATATTTTAATTAGACATGCTCGTAAACTTATTTTCTTCAATACGCACGCATACATGGAAGCCAATGCTTTCTCGGCCGCTAGGGCAAAGGGTGGTTCATAACTTTTTAAAGGACCATGATGTCAAAGGAAAGCTAATTAACTACACGGGAAAGCAAGGCAAGAAAATGGAATGGATTAAAATAATAAAATATTGAAAAAATAGATGGAAATAAAAACATTTCATTGCTGGTAGAATGAATGGATGAATTCGAAACCATTTTATAACGAATGTGCGATGGTTGATGTTTGTTCCAAACGATGAGATGGTCAACGTAGTTTAATATCAAATCTATGGATGAGAATGAACTAGGCTGGTGATATGTTCATTGCAGAAATGGTTTTGATGTATGTAAGCTTTTAATTTTTTAACGAATTAGTTTATTTTTAGAAAAGTCAATGAAAAATAATTTAAATAATAAAAATAGTTATTATTTCAATAAAACTTTATTTTTTTCAAATTTATACCAGTTTAATAGTAACTTTGTATAAAAATTAATTATTACATTTAAGTTTTTCCAATTTATTTAAAGTTCTTACAATTTTTTAGTTTTTGAACTTTTTTATGAAATCCCCCTTATTATATCAAAGACATCTAACTTATATCGTATTAATAAGTAACTTTAAATTAAAAATAAAATTACATATTTCAAGTTTTTATTTTATTAAGGTTTTTACATTTTCAGTCTTGAACTCTTATTTAAAAGTCACATTGTTATATTAAAAACCATCTATCAAGTACAATTTTTATATTAAAACATCTACCATTATTTAGCTATTGTATTTTATATACTTTTTTATTGTTTTATTAATAGAAATTAAAATTTAGTTTTTTTATATTTATATATTATATTAATGTTATTTTTATTTATTTTTCAATACAATTTAAACTAGTACTATAATAATATAGTCTAGATTTTTTAGTGCATGCTTTTTATGAAATCAAGTTACAGTGAGATACGCCTTGGCTAACCTAGTTTAGTGAAGTTGTTTTTTATTAATACAAACAATCTAACATGGTGTACACAAATAAACACAATAAAAGAGGAGGTCATGTCAAGATGTTTCTATAGGAATCTCGTTAGAGACATATGAATGAGACGATAGATCATTTCACCTTAGATCACTAGGTGACTTCCATTAATGAAGCATATACTTATGACAAGTAGTCATCACTTACTATGCACAACACTTTAGAGATGACTATAGAGTGTATGAGACAAAACCCACTGATGGAATTTTTCAATCCCTTAGAGAGGAGTATTTATATTTTAGCAATAATGAAGACTAATACACAAGATGATAAATCTTACTCCAAATTAAAAATTAGATAGTATCAATGTGCACTAAACCTTCAATACTATATAGCAAAAGAAAAATATTAAGGACCTTAGAGTAGCACTTGGTTTTAATTTATGTCAACAAACTACATAGATACATCTAGAAAGAAATTTAGTTTCTCGACATATCTTTATTGCAATTAGATTAGCATTATGCCATGAACATTGAAGAATGTTTAGACATGAGGGTAAGAGTTTTTGGCGGAAAACTAACCACATAAAAAACTGATAAAGGAAAATTTCCAACATTCAAAGGAAAGGATATTAATTAAGATCAAGGAAATCATTAGCATCTTAATGAGAAGGATAAATCAATGAACATAAGGAAATGGTTCAATAACGATAAAATTCATTGGGAAAACAAAGGTGAATTATGTGTTATATATTGCCTATGTGAAATTCTCAATCTCTACTTCATAATTAACACCATCATATACCATACATATAACACAATATTACTACCACCACCACAAATTTCTATCTATAGGAAACAAAAAGTGTCCAAGGAAAGTGAGCACCAACAAAATAGAGCACCTCATGAGTTTAACACCATTTATAGCATGTGGATTGAATTCATTATCTTTGAAAGTTGGTAACCATGGGGAAATTGCTCAAAATATATATTTAGAACAATCCATAGTTTAAGATTAAGAGAAATGAATAGTGAGAAATACCATTAGCACTAAATCACATTAATAACTACATATTAGAGTGTATTATTCTCACTAAATACCAAGGATCAATGTCGCAACGAATAATATTCCCAATAGTGAAAAATTCCAAGTGTTAGCAAAATATTCAAGCATTTTATGCCTTTCATAAACTATATGAATAATGTATGAAAAAACAAAATACTAAGATTATATGAATGTTTTATCATGTGAATTAACGGTTTTTTCATTTCAAGTGAGAAAATAGATCACAAATCTATGGAAACCAAGAAAGTAAACCCTTTAAGTAATGTTAGAAATGATGAGATGTTAGTCTTAGGAGCCAAGTTGTTTTTGTAGCTAATGCATTGATTTGCAATATTAAATCGTTTTATGCGTTGTGTAAAATGTATGAATAATATAGTGTGAATGAGAATACTAAGCTTAGAAGAACGCTTTATTTTTTATCTGTTAAAGGGATTTTCATTTTAGATTAGAAAAGAGACTAGACATATTGTTGATAAATTTTCCATTTCTTGTCACACAATTTCTTCAGAAGATGTAGAAGCTTCCCAGAGACAACCTGGGGTTGAAAGAAAGGGCCAGTGCCTACGACATCTAAAAGAGTGCTTTTGAAGATTGTCTAAGGGCTTTTTGTTGCACTCCATATGTCACATAATTGGAAAAGAGATAATTCAGAGCTTGGTTCAATAGTCCTTCACCAAGGTAGACTCAAGAAGACACAAAGATATAAATACTCATGGGTAAATATGTCTTATCTGAAAGATAAACTCCTTGGTTCTGGTGGTCGACACATAACAATACACAATTTAATATTGTTGTTGCAGTATAGATGAACAGGAGGAAGGAAAGGAGGGAAATTGATGCAGAGTGTTAGAGCAACCTCTAGCAGAAATATTGAAGAGTGAGGAGGTGAAAATGCGGAAAACACGGAGCACGAATTAAGGTCTCAAGTTCTATGCCTAATGAATACATTTTCCACTAAACCACAATAAGTAAATATTGTGCACAAGTAGGTATTATAGACGATTAAATAATACAAGTAAATTTATTGTTAACACAGGTACTTTTTACTACTTAGCAACAAACATATAACCATAAATGAGAGTGAAACCAACAACTTCATTACACGATCTCAGAGGAGGAAAGACATACATGAATTGATATACAAAAGGGGAAAACATACTGCGCATTGCTCTGACTGGAATCAACAAAAAAACTTCATTAATCTTTGAAGATGGAGTCCAAATCACTAATCCATCATATTTAACAATTGTATAACCCTAAGAACCTCATGAATAAGAAAAATGAACCAAAGTGGAACCACATTCTCCACAAACATAACTCATAATTTGCTAAACAGAATTCAAGTCCCTTGGATGTAGAATTTGAGAACCCTCCTTAAGTGTTTCTTTCCTCTTTTTTTAAGGAGAGGTGGAGCTTGAAAAATAGTTATAAAATATCTCAGCCGAGCTCCAACTATCTGATCGACTAGCCCAGGTCCAACTATGCCCAAATAATTACAACAGATTTGATTCCTCTTTTTTAAATGAAAAAATTACAGAATAACAGAAATAAGAAAAAAATGAATGATGGTTTAGAAAAGTATCTCCATGCCTGCCCTCTGATGGCCTCTGATTAGGCCAAGCCTTTTCCATGGTGTTACTCTTTACTTACTCAGTCTTTTCACTTTTAATTTTCACCTTAACTGATTGAATTCCCCACTTTCTAGAGCTAGGAGTGATCACCTGTGGTGGCCTTAGTGGTGTTTCATAATCGCAAATACCAACTCATGCATCATTTAACACTTAGGAATTACACTATCAGAGCCCAATATTCCATGTAACATTACCATAGTTCCTCTTTGTAACTGCAACTAATTGAAACATTATTTTTAAAGACATTCCCAAAACACAGAATTATGATGTCCTTGGCCCTTCTGCTCTTAGCTCCTCATTTCTTATACACCATAGAACCATTGGCCTTGACCGAAGCATTAAGGCATAGGAGATCAAAATATTAGAGCCTCTTCTCCTCATAACATCATTTGAAAAAATGTTATGAAATCATAACGTTCTGATGCCACTAAGGTCCTTTTCCATTGCTCCTTCAAAAGTGTATCCCATAAGATCGAGGGTTCTGACCAGAGTCTTAGTACTTAGGGGCTCCTATACAGGAGATTTTCTTCATTGTAACTTCATTTTAAAAATCCTTATGAAATCATAAACTTTTGATGCCAGTAGAATCATTCTTTTTAGCCCCTTTATATTTTGCCCCCATGGGACTGGGTGGAGTGACCGAAGGCTTGGTGCTTGGGTGCTGAAGGCTTTGGAATTTTGTGAGGCCTTATCTCCCTTTTTAATTCATGCTTCACCCTTGGTCCTTCGGATTTTCATGACCATGCACATCCACATATCGAAGGCCCCTTCACCATCAAAAATTTTCAAAGAGGAATTAACATAGGAGTTATGATATTTCACACTTCCAATATGGCCCATTTCCCTTGGTGCTTGGCCCCAGCTCTATGCATTTGGTTCTTTGACTTTACCATGACCAGGTGTTAGTATATTCCATAGCCCGTCTCTTCAGAAGTTTCCAATCAAAGAAATAATTTTGTATTTAGAATGACTCCCACTTCCGATATGGCCCATAGCTCTTGGTGCTCGGCCCCAACTCTACGCCTTTAGTTCTTTGAGTCTTTGCGATGAACTGCCACCAGATTTCAGAGCTCCCTCCATTGGAAGATTTTCAAAGGGGAATTAAAATAGAGTTATGATAGTCTCCACCTCCAATGAGATCCTAGCTTTTCGGTGTTAAATATCCCTTAGCTCCAAGTTCCTAAGATTTCTCACGACCAAGTGCCGACTTATATCGGAAGCCCTATTTTCATTTGAACTTATGCAAAAGGATTTAAATTAAAATTGTGAGGTTTTAAAACCTCTGAAGAACTTCCCTTTGATATGTCGACATTCCAATCTACTGATATCATGATGTGCCGATGTGTTGGACATCCGACATTCTGATCTCTCATATTTCAATGCTTTGATATGCTTGAACTCTGAGATTCCGATCTCTGATATTCTAATATTCCTTCCTTCTTAAGGCTTCAAATATCTGAACTTCAGAAAACCATATCTTTTGATCTAGGAGTCCACTTTTGGACTTCCACATATTGTTGGAAATATTTTTTATAGCACTTTTCAACGGAGAGGGTCTAATGTAGGGTTTGATTCCTTCTGCTACTTAGAAGACAATTGCAAACATATCTTCTCATTGATGTTTTGGACATATGAAATCACACCCACCATGATGATACTCTACATGATGCTTGCAACTACCATAGGAATCCTTCTGAGCCATGCATTTGTTGCAGCACACATTCTTGCCAGTGTTCTTGAAATTAATGTTAACATTCATGCAAAATACTATCACAACCACCTTCAATCCTCTAACACTCACTAATGACTAGACACTCATGATACCTCAATGATGAGCCCTTCAGACATTAAAATTAAAATCAACACTAATGCACCTCTTTTTTTCTCTTTTGACATCATTTGGCACCATTCAAACAATTTTGTAGTAAGTGAAAACATTGGCTCCAATTAGAGGTATTTCCTTACTAGCAAGGTGCTAAGAACTTGCAGACTAGTATCCTTCTGTCCATTGGGAATAGAGTCATTTTATTCAATTATATATAAAAAAAAACAAAAAAAAAAAGAACTTAAGGTATTACTAATATTTTACAATGGCTCACTGGTATATACAATCAGTGAGAAATGGACCTCTTAGTGCTGGAAGTAAAGATTGAGTAATTTCCCATTTACAGGTAGCTCAAGTACTTCACCCTCCATGTTTTCTAGCAAGAAAGTATTATTTCCCTTTGCGTCTATAATCCGGAAGGGTTCAAGCCATAAGGTATCAAATTTTCCATGTTTCCCTTTGCCTTCTCTTCTTACATCCCACCTCAAAACTAGATCTTCTGGCTAGAGAGATCTATCCTTATCCTTGTTATCAATCAAAGATTTCATTTTCTGTTGGTAGCTAATTAATTTATGGTTCACCTTTTGTCTGCTTCCCTGAAGCTCCACTAGTTTATTTATTTTTCGAGTTAGGGAGTTTGGTTCTTCTTTGACATATTGTAATATTCTAGCCACTGGCATTACAAGTTGTATAAGGAATATTGTTGCCTTCCCATAAACCAATTCGAAAGGTGATTTCCCCATGGATATTTTAGGAGCGACCCTATTAGCCTATAGGGTGAATTTCAGTTGGGAGTCCCAATTTCGTTGGCTTTCTGTAGTTGTTTTCTTTAGGATCCTTACTACCGCTTTGTTGGAAGATTAAACTAGCACATTTCCCTAAGGATAATAGGTAGTAGAGTGGCCAGCTGTAATGTTGAATCTCTTGAAAAAGCTAATAAATATTGCAAAATTAAAACCATGATCATTATCAGTCACAATTTTCATAGGAAAACCAACCCTGGCCAAGATATTTTCCTCCAAAAAAAATATGACCACAATGTCAGCCATATTTCATGCTAGGATTACTTCCATTGATTTTGTGAAATAGTTTGTGGTTTTGAGTATCCACTTGTGTTGGTTGTTGTAAGGGGAGTGTATCTCTCCAATAAATTCTAGTCCACATCTCATGAAAGGATCTTCTATAAATAAGGATTAATGGGAGTGGGGTTAATTTCTGCTTCTCGGTGAACATTTGGCACTTTTAGTAGGCTCAAACATAAGAGTGAACCTCTCTTAATAGTTTAAGCCAATAAAATCTTTCTTTCAGTATCTTGTCTGTGGTGGTCTTCCCACTGTAATGTCCCCCACAAATACCAATATGGAAATCATCATTACCCTTAGAGCTTCAATTTCTACCAAACACAAAATTAGAATCCCAACACAGTTCTTCCAATACAATTGACCATTGGATATAATAAACTTATGAGCTTGTAATATTAATGCTCTATACTAAGATTTATCCATATTTACTAGGAACCTTAAGAATAGCAAATAATGGATGACATATTTATACTAGGCCGATGTTTTGTATTTGATATGAATTTTTTCGATCGATATCTTGATCATCGGTTGCTGTGTTCCTTCTTCATCCTCTTATTCTAATAAGTTAATCCCCAAGGACTGAAAATTAGATTTTGATAAGATTTTAGCTAGTCCCTATCCTTTCATGAATTCAGGGGGCTTGATATCCATGCCATACTCTTGAATTTTGGAAATCCACTTACCTCTTTTTCCATCACTATCCCCTTCCACCAGGATATCTTTTACAATCATTGTTGGAACATAAGCTACAATGTTAGAGTGTAAGACATAAATTATAAAGGCCTTCAAAGCTTTGATCGGGTCATAAGCCTGTTTTTGTAAGATATTATATTTCAATTAAACCTCCCACAACATTTGTCTTCAGAAGGCTATAGGTTGTTCTTGACATTCATTATTCTTCTGTAATAAAACAATGACTATAGTATGAGGGGAGGCAAAAGAAAATATATATAATGGAATTGAATAATCTGGGCTGACTAACACAGGATCCTCTACAAAATCACTCTTGATCCTAGAGAAGGATTCCCAGGAATTTGCGTTCCACTTCACTTCGCTTTCCTTCTCCATCATCTTCATGATACATTTCACTAGGTCTACATAGTTGGGTATAAATCTCCTCAAGACGTTAATCCTTCCCATTAACACTTAGACTTGTTTTCTATTTCTAGGTAGGGAAATGCGAATGATGGATTCCACATGCTTGGGATTGATCTTCATCCTCTCCTATGATACTATATGCCCCAATAGCTTACGTTCGCTCAAAGCGAACTAAGATTTCTTTTGATTTAGAGACAACCCATAATTCCTGCATTTCTCAAAAGTGAGTTTCAAATGCACAATATGCTCCTCATATGTTTTAGAAAAAACTATGATATCATCCAAGTAGACCTTTATGAATTTGTTTTGTTATCCCATGAATTATACATCCATGGCCCTCTGGAAAGTTTCTCTTGCATTTAGAAGGCCAAATGACATTCTTACATACATGAAGGTTCCCGAGAGTGTAGCGAATGTAATTTTCTTTTGATAATTGGGATGTATTTCTACCTGATTATACCTTGAAAATCCATGCATCATGGACATCTGAGCTGAGCCAACTACCTTCTGTAATATATATTCTATCTTTGGTAATGAGTGGTTGTCTTTTAATGAAGCTTTGTTGAGGTTTCTTAAATCCACACACAACCTTATTTCTCCATTCTTTTTTCTTGACATGAACTAGGTTTTCCATCCAGTATGAGTACCTCAAGTGTACAATGATCTTGGTCTAAAGTAAATTCCTTACTTCCTTCTCAATGGATGGGAGTAAAAGAGGATTGATCTATTCAAGTTTCTTCTTACAAGGCTTTATTCCACTTTTTAAGGGAATTTTATGTTGAATAATGTTTGTATAAAATGTATTTAAATCATTGTATGACCAAGGAAATACAACTTTATAAACTCTAAAAAAAATTAAGTACCTTTTTTTATATTGTTGGGAGATCCCTTTTGACAATTTGATCATTCGGGTTTCATTTTCTGAGTCGATGTTGCAATCCTCCACCTGTTCATCAACTCCTTATTTAGCAGGTTTTGAGGTTGCACCATTGGGTTTAAATAATCTCTCCAAAGGAACTAGACCATGGGGAATAATGTTTCCCTTTAGTTGCAGAACTATATGCTTTGCGACAGATTCCTCCTAAGTGGTTGGTTATTCCTCTGTCACCTTTTCGGCTTCTTGGTCGATCATAGAATCTAATAATTCCCCAATTACTTCCATAAAGTGCTTAATTTGTTCATCATCTTTGAACACCTGCTAGTATCTCACATTATCAGGCACTGAGGGTTTGTACCTAACTTTGACTTCATATATGAGAAGTGGATTTTATGGTGGTGTAAAATTACTGGCATCTATAGTCATGGACTCAACCATTCGATTTCCTTCCCTAGGTAAGAATTGGACATTAAAAGCCAGGAAGAAGTTGTCCATTAATACCAAACCTCATTTCTGTAATCCCTTAAACTAGGGTTCTTAGTTTGACATTGGTTCTTGATTTTAGTTATCACCAGTTCCGAGTCTCTTAATGCAATCAGCCAGTCAATGTTCAAATTCCTCACTGCTTACAGGCCTAGTGGTAATGCCTCATGCTCTACCAAATTATTTTTTTCTTCAAATTCCAATTTGAATGAGAGAGGTACCAAGATACCCTCTCGGGATATCAACAACATCCCTACTCCATTACCTTCCTTATAATTAGCACCATCAAAATACAACTTCTAGACTTTGTTATAATCTCTTAGTTGTTGATTTAATTCAGCTATGGGGAGTACATGTGCTTCTTCTAAAATAAAGTCACCTTATTCTAGAAGTAAGCATGAGAGATCCCTTTTTTTCTCATACACATGAGCATTATTTGGGCAATCGACTTTCGTAATTGTTTTAATGAACCTTGATTCTTTTTATAGTCACCTTTCCTCTCCACCAAAGATAGGGATGGTAGCATAGGTAATATCTAGGTTGATGGAACCTCCAATCTTTGATCCCCAAGAACTCTAAAAAAGCACACTAAACCTTGCAGGGATATCAGCTACCACAAAATCCATTACTACACATTTTATTGGGATCTAGGCCAAATTCACCAGTAAGTCCTTTATCATTCCCAAACACTTTACCTTCTTAGACTAAAAATAGTAGAGATATTTGTATGGTATGGTTATCTGTAGAGCTATATGATCCATTACTAACAGTGGCATCAAATTACGAGAAGCACTCAATTCAAGCATGCAGTTATGGAGCAGCAGGTCATCTGCTACTAGAGTAATGCAAAAGGATGTTGTGGAGGGATATTTTTCTTCAACGAGTCCAAAGACGACCATTCAACTTTCTTCTTGGAGATTTAACATATCATGTGATTCGACTGAAGAAAATGGAAGCATGAACTATGATACTTGGGCCTTATAGGTTGGTTGATTCAAGAGCTCAGCTAACGAGACCGAAATTTTGACTTTCTCAAGCTCCTTTTTAAGATTAAAGATAACAGTGCCTTTTTTTGCAGTGCTAACTTCTACCAACTCTTTTTCTTTCTCACAGATGGGCCTAAAGGGGGGAGGTGACTTTTCATCTTTGAGGACTTTAGGATTATGAAAGTTTTGATCTGAGGGCTCCTTATTTTTTTTAGTAATTTAATATAAATGCCTCTTCCCCTTGTCAACTAGCTTAGGAGGCTCTTGGGAGGAAAATTCTTCATTTTGTTGTTATCCCCTCAATCTATTTCTAGAGGATCCAAGATCATATTTCCTATGTAGATGAGCCGGCATGAAATCAGTGAAGTACTTGTAGTAATTGTCAATCTCACCAATGTTTAGTGTTGCCTCAAGATTATCGTGCTCTTCTTCATACCTTCTAACTTCTTTTTCTTGATCAGAGAAAGAGGAATACACATTCCCCTGAACTTCATTGGCATCTTGTATTTATTCCTTTGGATCATATTGTATGTATAATGGGGGTTGTATGTGGTCTTGGTGTTCTTTTCTCTCCCTTTGCAATATCTGTAAGGGAGGCCTCTTCTATTGGGGGTGAAGCCTCATTTAGAACCCTGAGTATTATCTCATGGAAGTTTCTTATTCTCTAGCTCTAGTTTTACTAGTTTATTTGATAAATTATTTATTAACTTATCCATTTCCTCCAACTTTTGTTCTTGGGAATCTCTTCCATAACTTGAGGAAGTTGCCTATCCTTTCCCCTTTTTCTTCTCTCCAGGGTCAGTTCTGCTTCTTGACTTCCTTGTTGATGTAAAGTTATCTTCTACCTCAAGAACGTTGATTTGAATCTGGGCCAATGTACGAGACTTCCTTTCTTTGAGTGTGAATTCGAACTCTGATTCAAAGGCCCCATCAAAAACTACTTGGGTATCATCTTGTCAAGGCTTAATCTCAGTAGGTAGATAGTTGTAGAATTTATTACCTTTTTATAAACTCTGAGATATCCTCATTAGGTTACTTCTTCATAGCACTGAACTCAATAAGAATATATCCATGATCTCTCTTCTCTCCCCATTTTTGCATAAACGAGTTCTCCTTCTCTTCCCAAGTGGAAATGGAAGAATCCGAAAAGGATTTGTACCATTTCTTGGCTTCCCCATCCACAGATTGGATGAAGAGTGTTAGCACCACATCCAGGTGATCGACATTTAAATTTTCTACGAAGGCGTAGAAAGGTTTTATGTGTCTTTGCGTTGATGTGTTAGATTCTCCATTAAACCTGGGAAGGAGTTTGAGACAACCTTGTGGCACAAAAAATAAAGGTTGAGGTAGGTTTAAGGGAGCATATATTTAACAGGAAACTTAGAACAACCATCTAGAGCAGAGGTGGTGGCCTATGACTAATTGTGACACAATTGATTGACCATGGATTGAGAAATCATCCACACTCTTACTAGGACTTGTCTTGAGGATATATTTACCCTTCTCGACTTTGGGGGGAGGGAATGATTAATAAGAGGTGTTGATTGAGTCTTATTCTTCCTTAAATTGTAGGGAGCTGATACTAAGTAGTTGACGACTTTCTAAAGGATATACCGGGACTCTAGGACAAAAATTGGAGCAAGGAGTTATGGAATTTTTTGAGCTATATGAGGATGTTTTGTGAAAAAAGAAGGTAGTAACATCAATATTGGGGGTTATTTCCTTCCAAATCCTTCTAGATATTAGCCTTTCTGTGTTATATATAGATGAGGTTCTTTGTTGAGAGTTATATGAGCAGGTATGGGGCCTCTTAAAAGACAGGGTGATGAACTTATAATCATGTTGTGATGTTGGCAAGCTGATAAATCTACAACCCACACAAATTTTGTCACCTTATCAAATATTTTATGAGTTTCGTAACCACGGTAAATTTTCTATAATCTGTTCCCTAGTAATGGCGCTAGAAAATGTTGATGCTTTTTCTATCTCCTGTCACACAATTGCTTCAGAAGATGTACAAGCCTCCTAGAGACAACAACTAAGTTGAAAGAAAGGCTCGGTGCCTACGGAATCCATAGGAGTGCTTTTGAATATTGTGTGAGGGATTTATGCTACAATCCATATGTCACATAATTTGAAAATAGATAATTCATAGCTTGGTTCAATATTCCTTCATGAAGGAAGACTCAAGAAGACACACCGATCTAAATACTCATGGGTAAATATGGCATATCTCAAAGAGAAATGCCTTGGTTCTAGTGGCTAACACACAACAATACATAGTTTAATATTTTTGTTGTTGTCAGAATGAAAATTTCTAGAAGATGTACCAAAAACCCTCGCTTAAGTCAGTAGGTGACAAGTGACCCTAACAA
This sequence comes from Pinus taeda, assembly GCA_000404065.3. Lineage (NCBI taxonomy): Eukaryota > Viridiplantae > Streptophyta > Pinopsida > Pinales > Pinaceae > Pinus > Pinus taeda. The sequence goes on along the minus strand of APFE031610282.1, from coordinate 101,919 downwards.
GAAGTTGATGGCAACTGTTGTTCTAGATATGTAATATAAATGGAAAATATGTAGTAAAAGAAAACCAAATCCCAAAAAAATAATGGCATAATGATATATCCAGAATAATAACCTAGTGGAAAGATGATTTAAAAAAAAAAAAAAAAAACTATTTATTGATAATACCTGGTGAAGGATATCTATAGATTGGTCTGTAAGTCCCACTCCATGAGATCAGTCTTTTGATATCCTTGATGCTTGAGAAATAGATTCTCTCTCTCTATTATGTGGAAAACCAAAACAAAGTGAAGAATTGAAGTGGGAGCTCAAGAAAAAATGGCGATAATATTCATGGTGATGAATGAATGAGAAACACTCCTTTATATCACAAAAGTATGGAGTTAATTTTGAAAATGGAGAATAGTAAAATATTATTAACCAAATTTAGATTTAACTACTTGGAATACTTTATTATATTTATTGGAGAGGGGGAAAGAATTTAAAATGGTCAAATTGCTTTATTTAGGAATAAATAATAAATAAAATGATTTATTAACTATTTCATGAGAAACAAGAAAGATGTGAAA
>APFE031610282.1:0-101224 GCA_000404065.3 Pinus taeda | reverse complement strand
ATAATAGAAATAAAAAAATTCAAATAAATAATGATTTGTTTAAATATTCCTAAGGGATTTAGTCAAATGGGACAAGGAATAATTATTAAATAATCATCTAATAATAATTCCCAGAGAAAATAAAATAAATAATGATTTATCTAATTATTCTCATCGGGTTCTTTTATTTAAATCATAAAATATTTTAATAAAAGTGGTTTACTAAAGTATTTTCCATAGTGAAAGTGATTTTACTATGGTAAAATTAAATCCACAGAGTGTATTTCAATCCCGCTAGTTAGAAATGGCTAGGTGATCATGTTTTGATGATAACATATGTAGTGTAGATGGACAGGAGGAATGAAAGAGGGAAACCGATGCATATGGTTGGACATAACACAAAATCCTAAGAAACAATCTTTAGCAAAAATATGGAAGAGTGAGGAGGTGAAAATGCAGAAAACATGGAGTGTGAATTAAGGTCTCAAGATTTATGCCTCATGAATACATTTGTTGCTAAACCACAATATGTAAATATTGTGCACAGATAGGTACTGTAGGCTATCATATAATACAAGTAAATATGTTTCTAAAACAGCTAGGTTTTACTACTTAGTAGCAAAAATACAACCATAAATGACAGTTAAATCAACAACTTCTTTACCTGATTCCAGAGGAGGAAGACATACATGAAGTGATGTACAAAGGGGAAAACATACTGCACATTGCTCTGATTGGAATCAACAAAACAATTTCATTATTCTTTTAAGAAGCAGTCCGAATCACATGTCCATCACATTTAACAATTATATAAGCCCAAAAACCTCATGAATAAGATAAGTGAACCAAAGTAGAACCACATTCTCTACAAATAGAACTTAGAATTTGTTAAACAGAATTATGGCCTTCTAGATGTAGAATTTGGGAACTTTCCATAACAGGGAAAATTGTGAGGATGGGAAATTTTCTTGAAGTTTAAAAACATTAGTGCATCTCACTAATCCCTAATATGAAAACTATAAAATGTTTATTAATATGTTTGTAAAATTATTCAAATTTATAATGATTTTATATAGTCTCTATATAATCTTGGAGATTTTTAAGGTAAAATAATATTATATTCTAAAATTTGGGCAAATCATCTTTAATAAAAATTGGAAATTGGCGAATCCTTTTTGTGGAAAAATCATGGAAAATTAGCCCGCTCGGCGAACATTAGTCCTAAAAATTTCCATGCTCCTTAAGTGTTTATGCCCTCTTTTTGTAAGGAGATGGGGAGTTTGAAAGATAGTTACAAATATCTCATCTGATTGACGAGTTGCCTCGACACATGAAGGTTCTACTTCCGAAATAATTATAACGGATTCGATTCTTTTTTTTTTAAATGAAAAAATTACAGAATAATAGAAATAAGAAAAAACTAAATGATGGTTAAGAAATGTATCTCCATACCATTCCTATGATGGCCTATGATTAGGTGACACCTTTTCCATGGTGTTCATGTTCAATTACTCGGATGGTTCACCTCTTAGTTTAGCCTTAACTACTTGAATTCCCCACGTTCTGGAGCTGGGAATGATCACCTATGGTGGCCTTACTGGTGTTCCAAAACCATTGCTGTCAAGTCATCCATCTTTTAACACCTTAGGATTACACTATCAGAGCCCAATATGACCTGTAACATTACCATTGTGCCACTTCAGAACTGAAAATCATCGAAGCTTTATTTTTAAAGACATTACGAAAACACATAGTTCCAATGTCCTTGGGCCTTTTGCGCTTAGATACTTATTTCTTATACACCATAGAACTACTCCCTATGACTGAAGGCTCAAGGCATAGGAGTTGAAATATGAGACCCTCCTCTCCCCGTAACATCATTTGAAATAGTCTTCTGAAATCATAAGGTTTCAATGCCACCAAGCTCCTTTTCCATTACTCCTTGAAAAGTGTATACCATAAGACCAACCACTGTGAGCAAAGGCTTAATACTAATACATTGCTATATCTAATATTTTCTCCATCGTAACTTCATTTGAAAAAGGCTTTTGAAATTTTAAAGTTCTGATGCCACCACGTTTAGATCATTTCCATTTTTACCCCATGGGAATGGGTGCAATGACCATTGGTGCTTGGGTGCTAAAGGATTTAGGCTTTTTTCTGGGCCTATATCCCTTTATAATTAATGTTTTAACCTCATTCCTTTGGATTTTCATGACCAAGTGCCTCCACATATCGAATCTCCCTTCACCATCAGAAATTTTCAAACAGGAATTAACATGGGAGTTATGATATTTCACACTTCCAATATGGCCCATAGCTCTTCATGCTCGGCCCCAAATCTCAGCCTTTCGTTCTTTGAGTTTTTTAGTGCCTAAATCTACCTCAGGCTAAGAAAGGTAGGATCTAGGAGAACATCAAACCACACTCAACCTGGTAGCTAGCCCTACTAGGTCGCGAGAGGGCTCTCTCCTAGTCAATCTCAGCAAAATATGATCAATGAGCGCTTAAGATGACTGATATGAATACTGATCTTAGGCTAGGTATGTGTGCAAAAGAATTTGATTGAATAAAATGATGTTTTGTTGGCTTAAATGGAAGGGCAGATTTTGGGTGTGGGGAATGAGTGTCAGTTTTGCAGAGATCTCTATGGGGCAAGGTAGGCAACTAATTTGGCTCTTCAAACTGAATGAAATGGAGAGATTAGACAAGTGAGGAGTTGAAGTGGGCAAGAAAACCTCAGGGATCCTTTTCAAACAACTGAATACATCAATAACTAAGAAAACCCTAGGTAGAGCACTGCAATTTCAATGGATTCTACCTTTACCCTTGTTTGATTTAGTTATGAAGAAGCAAGATAGATAATGGCATACATAAAACATAAGTAAATTCATAATTACATAAGAAATCACTATACCAAAACAAAGTGCCACATGAATCCCAAAGAGAGTTGCGAACCCTGGTCTTTATTCCTTAGCCAAAACTACTGATATGAATATACAATGAAGCTCCAAGCTTTCTCAAAAGTCCAAACATGCTAATGACTAAAAATCAAGTAGATATAGACAAACCATAACTCATCCTAGCCCCTAGGGGTCGAGCTCATAAGTTTAGGAGTTGCTCTAACTAATTCTAGACTGAGAACTAGAAATTAGGTAGTGGAACAACTTGCCTCTAGAAACTAGGGAACTCATTCATTCAGTTGCAAACTTTTTGATAGATGAATCTACCTCCATGAGTGAAAATTTGACATAATTACATCAAGATCAATGAATTTACATTAAACTACATCATAAGTTTGACATTAAGGAGAGAAGTCAAACTGTTAAGTAGCTAGGTAAAAGACAGAGTATTCTTGGTCAAACTGAGCAAAATTTACCCAATGCGCCATGTTGATATCCCTATGCATAACGCTTGTTTGAAGACACTTTTGGAGGCTTTCCTAGTGTCCAAGTATTCTCCCAGTATTCTTGTTGCAAAGGTTTGCCTGTCTACTTTCCAAAACAAGTGGAATTTGTGAATTTGGCCTCTATTTACCGCTCCGAAACTAAGTTCTCCCAACACTGCTTCCTGTGTGTCAAAATAGGTGCAGTAAGGTCATTTTCCGGGTGTTTTTGACCTTTTGGAGGGCTCCAAACCTGTCAAAATTTCTTGGCCATTGGTAGAAATGCATATTTACTCATGAAAAATAAAAAAATGCTAAGTTTTTCTCATTTGGAGGCCTCCATCAAAAGCGAGCGCTAGGTGGCGGGGTTCATAGGGTAGCAAATTCTGTGTTTTAGCCCAAAATATTTCAAAAATGCAAAAAGTGTCCCAAATTTTTTTAAATATGGGTTGAGTCTTCTCCATCAAGTGTTGTGTTGGGCCAAGGAAGCCTCAACCAATATCTGAAGTCTATCTTTCTCCTTTCGCCTCCTCGATGCCCTCTTCAACTTTGCTTTCAAGCTCCTAATTCTTGCCTTGCACACTTTGTTTCTTGCCATGTAATGATAGGCCATATGCCTCAACAATGTCTTCTCCCTGTTGGCCTTCTCTAACAACCTTTCTAAGTGGATATTAGCCCTCTCAAGCCAATATTCTCGATCAGCATTGATTTCTTGCTCAAGTGATGTGAGCTTCACCTTCCTCCTTTTGGCAGCTTGGCGGTTTTCTCATATGTTTTGCAACTCCATAATAATTTGCTAATCCTCAAGCTTCTTGTTTCTTTCCTCTAGGTACTTTATTATCCACCTAGATCTTTCTAAGTTGAGGGACAAAGCATTGATGTCCGTATGTTGCTCTTGGATGACCTCTTTGAGCTTTGAGCTTTGTGGGCCCAAATCAGTGTCATCACCCTCCATGAGAATGAAATCAGTCTCCTGCTCACCTAAAGACCCCTCATCCTATAATGGGCTCTTGCCCTTGTCCTGAACCTATTGTGCTGATGAAGGAAGCAAGACCCCTTCCACGCTGGGTGGAGATAATACTCGCTTTGCTGCTGCAAACAACCGTCTAGTTCCATTTTGATAAGTGACAAACACTAGCATATTGGCGGTCTATGTCTCATGACCCTCTTGCTGATGTGAAGGTCCACTTGTCTAATGAAAAGCCTCTGGAGGTCCACCCATTATATTTCCTACAAACCAAGCTGATGCATGACCACAATTTTAATGAGAGAAAAATGACATGTACTGTTGAACTGTTGTTGAGGAGTCTTTTGTTGTACTACGGTGGTCATCTTCTCAATATTTTGGCACATGAAGTAGGAGAGATTCATCATTCTCCCCCTAGTAAAGTGCATCAACAATCTGATATGATAGGCATATAGGCGAGAAAACCGGCCCTCAAAGCTGAAATATTTTATTATCAGTTTCATTAAAAGAGCATATGAATCTTTCAAGTACTGAAAAGGGCAAAAATCTGCTGAGATGTCTCAAATAATCGAGCTTGATCTATGGTTCATAATGTTCTTCGTCAATTGGTTGCCTTTTATTCCATTGCTCTCCAATATTAGGAATGTCGGTTGCTAGAGAAATAGACTCCGATATGTTACACCAACTAGAGTGGCTTGGCTATTATGTAGATGAAGCACAAACAACCAGGCCAACTCATGATGATACTGGACTCTAGAAATCATCTCATAGAACTCATAGTAGGATTGGTGTTGGAAGCATGTGATAGCAAGAGGTTAGGCCTGTAGCTCAGCAAGTGTAGTAGGCTCCTCTCGTATATGTTTTCCACCCTTGTGAGGTCTCCTTGGTGCATGTATTTCTGTAGGAGATTCACTGTGTGTCTCTTCATCATGGTCATATGAAGGATTAGACTCCATTTGTGCTAGTGGGTGAGTTTCTCTTGATGAGTATGAAGAGATTTATGGGGTTTGTAGTTTTCTACCACCAAGGGTAAGAATATGTGAGGGACTATTGTGGGAGAGGATATGAGGGGTTTTGGGACTATTATGACACAGTTTTCTGGGAGATAGGGGATTAGGGAATAATATGGAAGCTTAGGGATAGCAATTGGGGTTTGGGGATTTGTAATTAGGATTTGGGAAAATGGGATTTGGGGATAGGGGTAAATGATTTTTAGGAATATGGGAGTTAGGGAATGGGTGGATAAGTCGGGAAAATAAATGGAGGAGTGAAAAAGTGAGGGAGTGGTAGAATGAACTTGGGAGCAAAATGACAGATGCAAACCCTAGGCAATGGTTCTTTGAGAAATTACAGGGAAAAACGATTTGAGTTTCTTCACACAACCACCATAAAGTTTTAAGAAAAAATCCTTCACTAGCAAGGAAAATATCTTGACTTACTTGCACACTAGAATATTTGAGTGATTTTGACAATTTGAGGGAGTTTTTGAGGAAATCAGGCTTGGAAGCTCTATGCGCCACGCCTCAAACCCAACGTGCCGTGCCTCCTGTGTGCATCACAGTAGTACAAATTTAACATTGAGGAGGGCGACCCTATGCGCTGTGCCTCTTGTATTCACCGCACCTCTCACCCAGTGTGCCACGCCTCCAAAACTGAGTGCCTTTGCTGCGATTTGCTTTCCTTTTTCCAACACGGCTTTCACTTTGCTCAATATTTCTTTTTGGAATTAATATGAGCTTTTGAATTGTAAAAAATGATTTATATATAAGATATTTTTAATTTTTGATTCATAAAACCCACTTTTATAATGTTTGCAACGTGACTTTACTTTTCAACTCTGTTTTTTGAACATTTTACTTTATTTGAGGCTTTTGATGAACTGAATGACTTGATTTTTTTTTTCTTATACGGGATGGAGCTACTGAGGCTTGGCAAGGTGACCAGGGTTGCCACTGTAGTGATTTACATATAAGAGAACTGAAAATACATGAATTTATACAATAAAAACCTAAAATACTATGTTTTTCCTCAAAACAGAGTTTTGAGGAAAAATACATTTATGAGCAATTGATTATGAAATGTTTTCGTACTAGAACTTTATTCAACCTCCTCATGCCCTTGCTGACTGTTATTGGACATTTTGGGGACCTTTTTGATAAAACACTAGACCTAATGAAATTGAAACCGTAGAACTGACTTTTGCAAATTTAAAGACAAAAGTGACTGCAAAAGATCTTGATGAATGAAAATGGACTAGCAGGTAAAGGACATGAGGGAAAATTTATAGCAAGCCACTACCATCAGATGATCCATGCTCCTAATGAATGCAACTGACTGAGCGAGACACGTGATATGCAATGCAATAAGAGACTTTGATCTCTCACGGAGGGATGAAGATACCAACACTAACATTGGCTCCAATGGGGATGGTAGCTCCTAGGAGGTGCCAAGAACCATAGATCTTTGGTAGAGCAGACAAGTGCCTTCTTCCATTCGGCTATGGAGTCAATAACCTCAACAAACCAAAAATAACATCTTGACTCAATTTTAGGACTGAAATCTCACTCAAACCTGACTCAGTTTCAAGACTGAAATTGACTGAAAACTGAATCAAACAATCCAAACCAAAATTGAAATCAATCCTTCAGTTTTACATCTTTCACTTCAGGCCAAAAACTAAATGAATGATGACAGTACAAACTCACTCTGAAACTATCTTGACACTGATTGAAACAAAAAAATGATTCAAGACTTATTTAACTAAAACAAGTACTTACAAAGATTTTAAATGGTAGCAGACCATCGAGATTTGAGGGCTTCAAATCATGATGACAACCACCTTCCTACTGATGAAATATGTATAATCATGTGAAGTGAGCCTTCCAATGTAATCAATCTAGCAGATGGCTACATACTGAAATTCTGCTCTCACTTTCCCCGAGTAGGCATAATGATGTACATGTAGGCAACTCATAAAAAGAACTAAAACCAAGGCTTACGCTAACAAACCAGGCAACATTCATCTTCTCTAGTGCTTGCAAAAGAATGTGAAAAGGATCTTGAAAGTCCTGAAGCACTAGCTTGGCTTGAGATCCAACAACAAAAATACAAGTACTCCCTTCATTCTGATCTAAAAGAACAACTGGTTGCCGAGTGATAAGAAGGCACAAAGAGGTATAAGCTTTTTCCATCTGAGTGTTAGCTGTAAATTTCTTAACCATGAGAAATTCTGGCATATTGTCTCTTTCAATCTCATATTCCTCAACTTCATGGTCTAGGTAATTCTTAAACAGAAAACAATCTTCAAGATTATCAAACATGACATCCTTATCATCTTCATGAAAGAAAATATTATCTGTTTGCTGATCTATAAAGCTAATTACAAGACTGTCATCATTTTCAAAAGAGGAAGAAGTTTCACCAACACTTTCTTGACCATGTGCGCACTGCAAATATGCTTTAGCTTGGGCTGTAACATGACGTTTCAGGAGTTGATCTATCTCATCTTCAAACAAAGGAGCTAATACTTTTTGTTTTCTTTTGCTCAAGAAATTATTGTCTTCTTGACATAACTTTTCAAAACATGAAAAACCTAAATGACAGTCCTTAATTCCCTGGTCTTCTAAAACTTGAAAATGTTGTTTATCATCCTCATATGACATGGCAATTAAATTATCATTTACCGTTGAATTATTGAAAGAAGATTTTTCTCTTACTTCAACAAAGATCTCATCTTGTTTTTCATAAAATGACTGGATTACCTCCTCATGAAGGCTTTGTTGTTATGAAATGAGAACACTTGGGTCAATAACTTTGTCTTCTTCATTCTAGATGATCTCAACAATAGAGCTCTCCTTCATGGGATTTAGAACAAGGTTGTCTTCATCATCACGATCTGAATTTAGATCTGAAATAACTGACTTGACTTTATCACATTCTGAAATTGAAACTTGACTTTCCTGCATATGTTTTCATCTATGGATAGATTGGAAATAAAACCCTCTCCATCATTTTCCATGGTAGTAAGATCTTCATCGAGCTGCAAATTTTCCTGCGCATCTTGATAAATATCCCCTTTATGCTGGTGAAATGGATTTTCATGCAAGGCTTCCATGATCTCATCATCCATGAATTTATCATCTTCATAAACTTTCTCAAGACTTTCAATAAAACTATAAGCATGTTTACAACAGTTCTGAACTAAATTTAATGATGGAGAAAATTCTTTATACCTTTCAAAGGACATGGTATGAAAATCTTTCAAACAGTAAATACAACCAGGTGGCAAACTTTCATACCAGGATTGGGCTTCACCTTCCAGAATGGCCATGAATATCTTCATCAAGCAATCTTCAGGAAAATCAACCTTCAACTTGCGAATATGTATGTGAAATCTAACCAGATGTAAAGCAACATCCTTCCTATTATCATGTTTAAACGTAGGCAAATTCCTTTGCCAATCTACCTTAGGAATTTTATTTGGAAAACCTGGAATGTGATCTCAGCTCATCGGAGCATACCTTCGACCCAGTGAAACCATTTTGATAACAATGAATTCACCAAGAAATTCTTCAGGATATTGATTTTTGAAGGGTAGAGTCACCATAAAAATTCCGAACCTTTGGGATTCTTTGACACTGGAGTCACTAGGTGAATGCTTCCAGCCTTCCTATTTCTGATCATTCTCCACCATCAACAATCAAATCTAAACTTGATACATGTTACTAGGGAAATTGATGCAAGTCAGATGTTCAGCTTATAAGACTAGACTGGAGATTGATTGAAGCAACTTTTGTCTACTTAGGCACTCACAAAGCAATGTGCAGTTCAAAGGCTTCCTGGCATAACTTTAGGCTTCGTCTGTAGTTTATAAAGAAAGAACACTAAGAAAAAAATAAGATCTTCTTCCCCAGTAAGGTCGCCAGTATGTTAATGCCTAAATCTACTGCAGGCTTAGAAAGGTAGGATCTAGGACAACATCAAACCACGCTTAACCTAGTAGCTAGCCCTAGCAGGTCGGGAAAGGGCTCTCTCCTGGTCAATCTTAGCAAAATATAATCAATGAGGGATTGACATGACTGATATGAATACTAATCTTAGGCTAGGTATGTGTGTGGAAGAATCTGATTGAATAAAATGATGTTTTGTTGGCTTAAATGGAAAGACAAATTTTGGGTGTGGGGAATGAGGCTCAGTTTTGTAGAGATCTCTATGGGGCAAGGTAGGCAACTGATTTGGCACTTCAACATAAATGAAATGGAGAGATTAGACAGGTGAGGAGTTGAAGAGGGCAAGAAAACCTTAGGGATCCTTTTCAAATAGCTGAAAACATCAATAACTAAGCAAACCCTAGGTAGAGCACAACAATTTCAATGGATTCTACCTTTACACTTGTTTGATTTAGTTAAGAAGAAGCAAGATAGATAATGGCATACATAAAACATAAGTAAATTCAAAATTACATAAGAAATCACTATACTGAAACAAAATGTCACATGAATCGCAAAGAGTGCTGCAAACCCTAGTCTCTATTCCTTACCGAAAACTGCTGATATGAATATACAATGAAGTTCCAAGCTTTCTCAAAAGTCCAACCATGCTAATGACTGAAAAACAAGTAGATATAGACAAACCATAACTCATCCTAGCCTCTAGGTGTCGAGCTCATAATTTTAGGAGCTGTTCTAACTAATTCTAAACTGAGAACTAGAAAGTAGGCAGTGGAATAGCTTGCCTCTAGAAACTAGGGAACTAATTCATTTAGTTGCAAACAACTTTTTGATAGATGAATCTACCTCCATGAGTGAAAATTTGACATAATTACATCAATATCCATCAATTTACGTTAAACTAAATCATAAATTTGACATTAAGAAGGAGAGAAGTCAAATTGTCAAGTAGCTAGGCGAAAATTAGAGTATTCTTGGTCAAACTGAGCAAAATTTACCCAATGCACCACACTGATTTCCCTATGCATAGCGCATGTTTGTAACAACTTTTGGAGGCCTTACCAGTGTCCAAATCTACTCCAAGTATTTTTGTTGGAAAGGTTTGCCTCTCTACTTTCCAGAACAAGTGGAATTTTTGAATTTGGCATCCATTTACCCCTCCAAAACTGAGTTCTCCCAACACTGCTTCTTGTGTGTCAAGATAGGGGCAATAAGGTGATTTTAGCCCAAAAATTTCAAAAATGCAAAAAGTGTCCCAAAGTTTTTGAAATTTGGGTTGAGTCTTCTCCATCAAGTGCTATGTTGGGCCAAGGAAGTCTCAACCAATATCTGAATTCTATCTTGCTCCTTTCGCCTCCTCGATGCCCTCTTCAACTTTGCTTTCAAGCTCCTAATTCTTGCCTTGCACACTTTGTTTCTCATCATGTAATGATAGGCCATATGCCTCAACAATTTCTTCTCCATATTGGCCTTCTCTAACAACCTTTCTATGTGGATATTAGCCCTCTCAAGCCAAGATTCTCGATCAGCATTGATTTCTTGCTCAAGTGATGTGAGCTTCACCTTCCTCCTTTTGGCAGCTTGGAGGTTTTCTCGTATGTTTTGCAACTCCATAATCATTTGTTGATCCTCAAGCTACTTGTTTCTTTGCTCTAGGTACTTTATTATCCACTTAGCTCTTTATAAGTTGAGGGAAAATGCATTGATGTCTGCTTGTTGCTCCTGGATGACCTCTTTGAGCTTTGAGCTTTGTGGGCCCAAATCAGTGTCATCACCCTGAATGAGAATGAAATCAGTCTCCTGCTCACCTGAAGGTCCCTCATCCTGTAATGGCCTCTTGCACTTGTCTTGAAGCTATTGTGCTGATGAAGGAAGCGAGACCCCTTCCACCCTGGGTGGAGATAATACTCACTTTGCTGCTGCAAACAACTGTCTAGTGCCCTTTTGATAAGTGATAAACACCGACATATTGGCAGTCTGTGTCTCATGACCCTCCTGCTGATGTGAAGGTCCACTTGTCTCATGAAAAACCTCTGGAAGTCCTTGAGGAACTGTGAAGAACTCATGATAAATGAAATCCTCCCATGAGATGCCTTGCAAACCAGGCTAATGCATGACCACAATTTTAATGTGAGAAAAATGACATATACTATTGAACTACTGCTGAGGAGTCTTTTGTTGTACTAGGGTGGTCATCTTCTCAATATTTCGTCACATGAAGTAGGGTAGATTCATCATTCTCACCGTGGTAAAGTGCGTCAACATTCTGATATGATAGGCATATAGGTGAGAAAACTAACCCTCACAGCTGAAATATTTCATTATCAGTTTCATTAAAGGAGCATATGAATCTTTCAGCTACCAAAAGGGAAAAACACTGCTGAGTTGTCTCAAATAACCAAGATTGATGTATGGTTCATAATGTTCACTATCAATTTGTTGCCTTTTATTCCATTACTCTCCAATATTAGGAATTTTGGTTGCTAGAGAAATAGACTCCGGTGTTAAAGTGAATGTTACACAAGCTAGAGTGGCTTGGCCATTATGTAGATGAAGCATAAACAACTGGGCCAACTCATGATGATATTGGACTCTAGCAACCATCTCATAGAACTCATAGTAGGATCGGTGTTGGAAGCATGTGATAGCAAGAGGGTGGGCCTGCAGCTCGGCAAGTGTAGTAGGCTCCTCTCGTATATGTTTTCCACCCTTGTGAGGTTTCCTTGGTGCATGCATATCTGTAGGAGAGTCACTGTGTGTCTCTTCATCATGGTCATATGAAGGATCAGAGTCCATGTTTGCTAGTGGGTGAGTTTCTCTTGATGAGCATGAAGAGATTTATGGGGTTTGTAGTTTTCTGCCACCAAGGGTAAGAATATGTGAGGGACTATGGAGGGAGAGGATATGAGGGATTTTGGTACTATTATGACAAGGTTTTGTGGGAAATAGGGAATTAGGGAATAATATGGAAGCTTAGGGACAACAATTAGGGTTTGGGGATTTGTAATTAGGATTTGGGAAAATGGGATTTGGGGATAGGGGTAAATGATTTTTACGAATATGGGAGTTAGGGAATGGGTGGATAAGTTGAGAAAATAAACGGAGAAGTGAAAAAGTGAGGGAGTGGTAGAATGAACTTGGCAGCAAAATGACAAATGCAAACCCTAGGTAATGGTTTTATGAGAAATTGTAAGGAAATAGGGTTTGAGTTTCTTCACGCAACCACCATAAATTTTTAATAAAAACTCATTCACTAGTAAGGAAAAGATCTTGACTTACTTTCACACTAGAAGATTTGAGTGATTTTGGCAATTTGAGGGAGTCTTTGAGGAAAACGGGCTTGGCAGCTCTATGGGCCACACCTTAAACCCAACGTGTCGTACCTCCTGTGTGCACCATGCATGTACAAATTTAACACTGAGGAGGGCAGCCCTATGTTCCGCGCCTCTTGTATGCATTGCGCCTCTCACCCAGTGTGCCATGCCTCCAAAACTGAGTGCCTTTGCTGCGATTTTCTTTCCTTCTTCCAACACGGATTTCACTTTGCTCAATGTTTCCTTTTGGAATGCCAATGAGCTTTTGAATTGTAAAAAATTATTTATATTCATAAAACCCAATTTTATAATGTTTGCATTGTGACTTTACTTTTGAACTCTATTTTTTGAGCAGTTTACTTTATTTGAGCCTTTTGATGAACTGAATGACTTGATTTTTGTTTGCCTTGTAGGGGATGGAGCTACTGAGGCTTTGCAAGGTGACCAAGGTTGCCACTGAAGTGATTTACATTCAAGAGAACCGAAAATATATGAATTTATACAATAAAAACCTAAAATACTCTATTTTTCGAAAAATACATTTCTGAGCAATTGATTATGAAATGTTTTGGTACTGGAACTTTATTCAACCTCCTCATGCACCTGCTGACCATTATTGGACATTTTGGGGAAATTTTTAATAAACCCTAGACCTAATGAACTGAAACCCTATAACTGACTTTTGCAAATTTAAAGACAAAAGTGACTGCAGAAGATCTTGATGAATGAAAATGGACCAGCAGGTAAAGGACATGAGGGAAAATGTACAACAAGCCACTACCGTTAGATGATTCATGCTCCTAATGGAATGCTGCTAACTGAGCGAGACACCTAATATGCAATGCAACAAGAGAATTTGATCTTTGACGCAGGGATGAAGATACCGACACTAACAGAGTTTACCCTGACCAGGTGTTAGTAGATTTTAGAGCCCCTCTCATCGAAAGTTTCCAATTGAAGAATTGAATTTGGAGTTACGATGAATTCGACTTCTGATATGGCCCATAACTCTTCGTCTTCGGCCCGAGCTCTACACCTTTGGTTCTTTGAATCTTTGCAATCAACTGCCACCGGATTTTGGAGATCCCTCCATCAGAATATTTTCAAATGGGAATTGAAAGGGAGTTACGATAATCTCCACCTCGAATGAGCTCCTAGCTCTCGAGTGTTAAATCTTCCTTGGCTCCTAGTTCCTTGGATTACTCATGATGAAGTGACGACTTATATCGAAAGCCCACTTTTCATCAGAATTTTTCGAAAAGAATTTAAATTCAAGTTACAAGGTTTTCAAACCTTCAAAAAACTTCCCTTCAATATACCGATGTTCCGATGTCACGATGTGCTGATGTGTTGGACCTCCAAAATTATGATCTCCAATATTCCGATGCTTTGAATTGATAGACCTGTGACATTCTGATCTTTGATATTCCAATGTTCCTTCCTTCCTAAGGCATGAAATCGCTGAACTTCAGCAGATGATATCTTTTGATCAAGGAGTCCACTTTTGGACTTCCACATATCCTTGGAAAGCTTGTTCAGAGAACATTCCAATGGGGAGGGTCTGATTTAGTATTTGAGTCATTCGGCAACTTGGAACATGAGTTCAAACATCTCTTCTCATTGAATTTTTGGACAAATTAAATCGCACCCACCATGATGATCCTCTACATGAATCCTGCAGCTACCGTAGGAATCCTTTTGAGCCATTTGTTTGTTGCAATGCACATTCTTGCTAGTCTTGTTTACATGAGTGTCAACATTCATGCATAATACTATCACAACCACCATCAACTATCCAATACTCGCTCATGATACCTCATTGATGACCCCTTAGGGACATTAAAATTAAAATCACCACTAATGGACCTCTTTTTCACTCTTTTGGTATTGTTTGGCACCATTCGAACAATTTCGCAGTAAGTGATAACACATCTAAAAAAATCAAGAAAGTAAACCTTTAAAAAAATCTTACAAACGATGAGATATTAGCCTTAGGATATATTTCTTTGGAACTAATGCATTGAATTACTTAAGGAAAGAAAAAATATCATATTTAACATTGCATGATGATTATTTATGAAAACAAAGGTTGACCTTTTAAATAAGTTATAAATCTTGACTATATGTGAGGGAGATAAATTGCTACATATTTTATGCATTCATAATGTGTTTATCCTTCATTGTTTCAAACTCTCATGTCATGAGACAAAATGTACTAATAAAGTTCACAAATCTAAAAGATAAACCTTCAAGAGATGAAATTATGTGACAAAAGATCAAGTTTTTTCACGCAACGATTTAGTTATTACATATTGGCAACATCAATTTTATCATTTAAATTATATTACCATGATAGTAACCCAACATTGCGAATTAAACCATTTCAATGGAATTGAAAAAAGATTAAGGTTAACATTCACCCTTGTTTTTTCCAAGAATAAAGAAGGTAGTTCAAAAACAAATGATATAATTTAAGCACTTTTAGTACTCTTTGTAAAATATAATTATATCCAAAAATGAGCAAGTTAAAATTAGGATCTATAGCCCTAATTTCAACTAGGTCCATTGGACCATTAGAATTCTTATGTCTATTTTAAGGATGTACTAGGAAACAAATTACTAACATGAGATAGATCCAAACATGATAAGTCTAAACAACCAAAATAACATATATCTAATAGTCTAACTCAAAATATTAACTAATTTTAACATACACTATCAAATTTTAAAAAAAGGGGAGAGTGTTTTTTTGTTGTTGAGGAGATCTAGAATTTCCTAGCGTTACAGGGTAGTTCAATCAATTATAGGTGAATTCCTTTTAAACAATGAATTAATATTTGGGGAGTTGAGAAGGATTTCCCCTCAACCATTAAATAGGATAAATAAGCTTCTTTAGGAATGGATGGTGTAGAAATTCCTTCTAGATTCGAAATGCTAATTGTAATATGCTAAAAAATAGACTTGAATATACTCTACTCATTAGCTAAAAGAACTAAATTATCGGGAAAAAATGAAGTATACAAGAGAAACAATTCAATCCACACATTAAATAATCATTTCTTTATGGAAGCCAGAGCTAAAGACCCTTGTTATGTGTATATTGCATTAGTCGGAAAATATGAGAACATTACAATGCTTTTCTCAATCTCAAACAACCTCTGCACTATCTCTATCGGTCTCAATGCTTCCTAGATAAGCCTTGGCCAATGCTTAACCAATTTTCTACTTTCCCAAGTCCCTATTTCGTTGTGATGTTCCCTTGGGAATTAGCCCCCTACTAATTAGAGAAATTCCCCAATTCAAATTGCGCAAACCTCATAGACCTTCCTCTGGTTGCATACACCACCTGTACAATTTGGATTATTATACAATAGATAGTACATTGTCCCTAAACACTAATCTCAACTGGGTCTTTATCTGATCAAACATGCATCAATTAATTTTGAGTGAATCTTCAGTTTACTAGTTCATCACTGTAGGCAGCACCACACTGCACTTCAGGCAGCACGACATTGCACTTCAAGAAACACCACACTATACTTTAGGCAACACCTCACCATGATTTAGGCAATGCAACACTATACGTCAGGCAACACCACACTCGACTACATGAAGCACCCCACTAGATTGCAGGAAACACCACACTACTAGACCTCCCACTAGTTCCTTCATCAGTTGGAACCAGTTTAACTGAATTTAACTCAAATAGACTAAATTAATTAGTTACAATTCAAAGTAAACTCAATTAGTGCTCCTAATTGTAGGATACACTCTACATGACTCTAATTAGACCCCCAAATCAAATTAATCGAGCCAACTAAGACAAATTAACTTAGTTAACTAATACATGTTTATGGTAGTGTTTTTGCGGCAATGGTGTACAAAAAGACTTCTCCTTAATAGTTTATTTTTTCCGGCAAAGGATCACAAGAATAATTGGTGTTGTTAGTGCATAGATTTAGATAAACACAACATTGTAAATAGTGGAAACAATGTATGCATAAACATAAACTAAAACAAAGAGGTAATACATAAACAATGCTCAATGGATCAAACAAGTCAATAAAATAATGGAGAAAAATCCCTTTATTGGTTGTGGGTATTAGAGGTTGAATACAATAGATGAATCTTAGCCACTTGAAGACAATTATTTGAGCTATGGTGTTAAAAAATGCTCAGCAAGGGGGGTTCTTTTCCTTAATCTCTTTGCAATTTTATCCTCTCTCTCAAAGAAGTATGAAGAATCTCCATTGGTGGGTTCATATTTTCTCACTAAGATGATGGATTTCTTAGAAGCAATATGGCCAAGATGCTAGTGATCTTCCCTTCTTTGGCTTAATCAACAGAGTGGTGGTCTTCACTAATAGAAATTTTGCTAGCATAACAATGTCTCATATTTTGGTTCTCCCATGGCCTGTTTATATAGAATTTTTGAATTCATCTTCCCCCTCTTGGTTCATGCATGATAATGACACATGAGTAGGATAAGATGACTCCATTGAGGGTTGCATATCTTCAGGGTGACTCAAATTTAGCTTGGACAAAGATCATGTTAGAGAATCAACTCTAAGTGTAAGTGGTGGTCCTGAATCGCTGAGTCATATATTTCTTCGAATGCACGACTTTTGAAGGATATTCCCCACGTACACATCTATCGAAGAAATAGCCACAATAAACTCATTTTTTTTTATCTTTATAAACTTTGGACCTGAGGAGAAAGTAAAATTTTTAAACTTCTTGATATATTCAAGTGGAAAATCTTCCCTTGTGCATTCCGTTGGATGTCTTTTAGCACCTTCTGGATTGTGAAAACATGTGTAAAATTTTATAGTGTTAACAGAGTTGTCATGAGATGTGAAATTAGAATTTTATTCCCAATTTAATTCAAGAAAAAAATAAATTAGGATTTTCTTGCTGAGTTTTCAACATTCCCTCTTAATAGCAAAAGGGATTATCTGCTACCCCAATCCTTCCTTTGTGAAAGTCAAATTTGGATCTTGATAATGCCTTTGTTAAAATATCCGCATCTTGTTACTCTGTAGGAATGTACTGCAACAACATGATTCTCCTCTGCACACAATCTCATAGATGGTGATATTGTATGTCGATATGCTTGGAACGATTATAAAAAACTGGATTCTCAGAGAGTTTGATACAACTCCTCTTGTCACACTAAATCACTGTAGGATCCATCTGCTAACCAAATAATCCAACATGGATCTTCCTCATCTAGATAGCCTTAGAAGTTGCTTGAATAGTAGCCATGTGCTCTTCTCTTGTTGAATTGAGTGTAACTGATCTCTTCTTCATGATGTACTAAGACACAACTTCTAACACAATTCTAAAGATTCCCACTAATGTGCTCTTCCTATTGAATAGACTCCCTACCCAATCTGCATATGTGAATCCTTAAAGCTTCACTCCATCCATATGTTTGTACCAAAGAACAAATTGAGTGGTTCCTATAAGGTATCTCAACAAATGTTTAGCTTCCTTCCAATAGAGTTTTGTTGGATTAACCATTGCTTCGCTAATCTGGTTAACTACAAAAGATATGTTAGGTCATTTGTTCACCAAATACATAAGTGAACCCACAAGCTATCTATAAATAATAGCCTCCACTACTTCACCTGAAGTAACATCTTCCTTCCTCCAATTCCTTGCTAGAGGAGTCTCTGTAGGTTTTGTACTCTCCATGTAGAACTTCTTTAGTGTCTCATTGGCATTCTTTCCCTAAGAGACAAACAATACCCCCATATCCTTTTCATACTTCCATTTCAAGTAAATAATGCATGAACCCTAGGTCCTCCATCTCGAATTCTCTTGCAAGATAATCTTTGAAGGATCTTATCAGCTTGTCATCACCTGTCAGAATCAAATCATTGACATATAAACTAGAATTATCAATTTACCTTGAACCACAATATGGTAAAGGTTCACATATGTTTCACTTTTGGTGAAGCCCAACCCGATGAAATAACTCTTAATCCTGGTGTACCAAGCACGAGGTGATTGTTCTAGTCCATACAACATTCGCTTGAGTCTGTACACATGCGACTCTTTGTTGAAGGTCTCCCTATGGCTGCTCAATATACACATTTTCCTTAATCACACTATTGAGGAATGTTGTCTTCACATCCATCTGATGTATCTTCCATCCCATCTCTGTTGAAAATGCTAGAATAGATTTTATTGAAGAGTACCTTCCTACTGGATCAAAGGTCTCCTCATAATCAATTCCCTCCACCTGAGAGAACCCTCTAGCCACAAATCTAGCCTTGTGTTTGTCCACAATCCCATATGCTACTTAATTTTCCTTCTAAATCCATCTGGAACTCATGACTGACTTGTCTGTTGGCCTTGGGACCACTTCCCAAACATTGTTTCTTATAATGGTGTCATACTCCTCAACCATGGCATCAACATATACTAGTTCTTGCACTTCTTCCTCGAATGAGGGTGGCTCAACCTCTACACTCTCACTCATCAGAGCCATGTAGCGAGTATACTAATATGGTGACCTCCTCTACCTATGCTATGATGTGGGAACTCCCACATTCATTCTAGCATCATGTATCAATATGTCAGCCTCTTTGGTGCTCTTCCTTCCATCTATGGAATTCTATGCATGATTGGGTGTTTCCACTCTTTGGTCCTCTGCATGTGGCTACTCCACATCATCCTAAGGTTCTTCCTTAGGAGTTAAAATTTCATGTTCTCCATGCAACTGAAGCTCCCTCTCAAGGGAACATATCATGCCACTCTCTTAATTGAACTTCACATCAATACGAACCATTGTCATCCTGTTATATGGGAGGTACACCTGATATTCTTGAGGTACATTAGTGTACCCAAAACAGATTTCCAACTTTGTTGTTTGTTCTTCCTTTTTCCTTCCCTCCTTGGTAACATGATAGTATATTAATGAACCAAATATCGTGGAGTGTGACACATTTGGTTACTTAGCTGAAAAAACTTCTTCTGGTGTACTCATCCTAAGAATTCAATTAGGACTCTTGCTTTGCACACAAACAACTGTGTTTCATGCTTCTGCCCACAAGTGCAACAATAGGCCTTGATCATGTAACATTGCTCATGCAACTCCCATAATACTTCTATTTTTCCTTTTAGACACCCCATTCTTCTATGGGTTATGAGGTGCTATTAACTCTCATCAAATGCCTTCTGATGCACATAGGTTATTGAATTCAATTGAGACATATTCTCCTTCATTATCACTTCTAACAACTTTAACTTTCCTACCAGTATCTTTCTCAACAAGTTATTTAAATTCACAAAATTTAGAAAATGCCTAATCTTTATTCTGCATGAAGAAAATCAAACACTTACAAGAAAAATCATCTACAAATATTATATCATACCTATGCTTGATCGTGGACGTTGTTGAGAACATTCCACAGACATCTGAGTTAACCCTTTCAACGATCACTTGTACTTGACTGTATTTATCATGAAATTTAGCTTTAGTGTACTTCCCCAATGTACATTTATGAGCCTCGGTATTTCAGTAAGAATGTTGCAACTCCCAAGGCCACTGACTTTTAATTATCAACTCGGGGTTCATACAAAATTAAGAGGTATCACCACTATATTTGCAGCATACAGTGTGCCCTTCCTTTGCTATCATGAGAGAAAATAAATGTTTCCTATTTGCAAGAATGAAAGAATGAATTTAAAAATGCTTGTAAAGTAACATGAAATCCTCTATCTACTTATTAACACACTTTGCTTGCAAAAGAACCCCATTTTAACACTATTTGTCACAAGTGATGTTTTAACTATTATAAGCATGAAATATGATCTAGAGAGTACGAACTACTGTGTGCATGTGTAAATATAAAAGAGATCATTTTTTTAATCTTCTTGCTTTATAATTTCAAATGCTAATCTTTGTTTGATCTTTAGTAGGGGAGACAGGTTTGGAGGAAGAAGGGTACAATGATCTTGATGGCTTGGAGGTCAACTAGGGGCCTAATCCCAGCTTCAATGATGATTTTTCTCAATTTGGGCTCAAAATAGGCTGCCACAAGATTTATTACAGGGTGTACTAGTTCTCCTACATGATCCCCTAGTTCTCCTATAGGATCCCCTAGTTCTCCTACAAGATCCCTTGTTTTACTACAGGATGTTACATATTTAGTATATGAAATTATAATTCATCGAATGACCAAGAAAAGCAAATCCGAATTGGACGGGACAACTTTTTTATTGAATAAGATGTCTGAGGTCTCCATTCCAATTGGAATCACTCAAAAGACCTTTGTTCACCCATGCTAAAAAAAGCAGAAAATTAGTAGTCGAGAATCTAGAAATTTGAGAACTAGTGAGCTGGTGAATCTATAAAATGCCTAACCTAATCAAGTGCAAATGAAATGGGATTAATTTTTTATTAAATATTCTTTTTTCTGATCTACTTCAAGTGCAACCAACTTGATTGAAGCTCATTAGCTTTCTCTAAAAAAATAGCTGAAATTTACTATTCTTTGCTAAAAAGGACTTCCAAAAATCTAGATTTAGGAATAAGAAGACTAATCCAAGTAGCTCGATGATTACTATCACCTTCCAAATATTTTCCAACGATGAAATTATGATTTTGATCCTACAAAAGAACTTACATCAACCATTTAACCCAATCCTACAACAAGAAATCATTAAGATTAAATGCAGAAATAAAAAGAAATAAAAACAAGAGACACATGTGAATAAGAAGTGAAAAGAAGCAAAGAAAATAATACAAAAGGGCTCTGAGGATCCTGAGATGGCCAAGCCCAAGGAAACTTAGAGACCTATGGAGAATAATAATATTTAGAAGCTAACCCTGACACCAATCTTCATTATTTTCATCAATACAATCACATCCCTACAAGAAAATACAATGCAGTTGCAGAAATATGATTTCTCTCCACAATAACACTAATGAAAATAATCCCCCTAGAGGCAAATTCGACTTGGTACTTATAAAAAATTATTAGAAATCATTCCCTATGAATAGAGTAAGTTTTCCCCACAAAAATCCCTTGATTAGTGATTTGGTTCCCAATATTAGGAATCTGCATCAAATGGCAGGGAACACATTCCTATATTTTCTCAATCATTGGAGTTCCACAATTTGTGCCATAATTCCATAATATCTTGTTGATTTATTATTTAATAGTGATCCTCCTATAGTAGGGAGTATGTCTCTAAATTATCTCCTCCTCCAAATATTGATAATGTGCCAAATATTCTCATAATATACCACAAAAATAAATAATATTAGGCACAAATATGCAATTATTCATAAACCTTCGTAATGAATATATTAAAGTTAAAAATAAATTAAATAATGCAAAAAGAGAGGTTTAATGTATTGAAGGATGGTCATAGGCCTTAATTTATTTTTAATTTAGAGGCATGGGCCTTAATTTATATCTAATTTAGAGTCCCATCATACCCCCTATTGAAAGTGTTGCTCATCCTCTAAGCAATTTAGTGACCTCATTGTGCCTCATTCATGGGCCTGGTGGCCTCTCTCTTGCACATTAAGAATCTTTGTTGTATGTTCTGCAAGCACAAGCCCAAAAACATATTTGTGGAAAAAAAAATCCTTGTTTGTTGAGACCATTAGTTTTCCTTCTTCCACTTATTCAAGATAGTTCTTGAATATTTTTTAGTTTTGCAAGTTATTCCACATCCTTATCAACCTTCTTATACCTTGTTCCACCATTTGGAAACCTCTAAAACCTTCAAAATGTCTTTAGATGAGAACTAGGACATCCTATAGTAATCCCTGTCAAAACTACAGGAGACCCTTTGTGAGCATAAATTATAGTCTAAGCCTAGGACAAGCCCTCAACTTGACCCCCATGCCTTTCTATCATTTCTATAACATATTTTAGGCCTTGGATAAAAGCTAGAAAGAGATTAGAGACCTCTTGGAAAGTCTCTTTTCATCACTACAATTTGATTTCTATTTTGATGGTGGATGCCTCATTTCCCTTTGTTGTCTTCTTCTTCTATCTTGTGGCCTAGATGGTTGCCTAATGGGCTTGGAGTTCTCTGTTTTAAATAGGT
This sequence comes from Pinus taeda, assembly GCA_000404065.3. Taxonomy (NCBI): domain Eukaryota; kingdom Viridiplantae; phylum Streptophyta; class Pinopsida; order Pinales; family Pinaceae; genus Pinus; species Pinus taeda. Next base: position 78,556 of record APFE031610282.1, on the reverse strand, counting down.
CTATCTTAGGCATTGTCATTTTGGGTTTTAGCACAGTTTTTTCTTTCTTCCTTCTTGTAGTAGCATTCTACCTTCCTGTATTAGTCATTCCTTCTTCCTTCAAAGTATTCTAACTATATGGGAGTGATGAGAAATGATGTAGGTTGTGAAAATGGAGAGGATGCTCTGTTTGTTTTTTCAAGAAATTTTCAGGGTGAGATAGGGTTTTTTTCTTGAAATTATGAAATGGGATGGATGAAGGGTGGATAGATAATGAATATGAAGTGGATTGAGGGCTTGTAGTGCTATGGTCACTTCGCCTTTGCAAAAATTTCTTCTTTTAATTGCTTTCGTCATTCCTTGAAATCATCACCCTTCATAATTTATCTTTTCAGCATTGCATGAGCGAAGGAGTGAGCTACACTTAACTAGTTGAAGATGGCTGAGACTGCTGATCCATCCTTAGCTTACAAGACCTCATCTCTCATGCATTGAAAACAAATTTCTAACTATAATATGCTCAAGAGAAGAGGTCAAGAATATTTCATACCTGTACCTACCTGATGGTTGTTAGAGAGACATGCATGATGCTTCTGAGTTGATGTTATTTTACTTCTCATGAATCAGGTACATCTTGACTACCTTTTGTTTTATCTTATTTTGCTGATGGGCTGTCTTCTTCTTGATGTGCACACAATTTCTTCCTCTGTTGCTTCTGAGCTCCAGAGGAGTTTCATTGTGCCTGTAGTTATGCTTCTCTTCTTTCAATCATGATGCTGAAGGTTAGGCTTGGAGCCTATTGTTACTTCCAAATAGGCTGTTGTAACTACCCTTTTTTTGAATGTTTGTGCGCTTTCTCTGTTGGAGGGTGGATAGGTATTACAATGAGTGGAAGGTGTGGCCATAGAGTGACATAGTCATGATGGGTGTTGGCTGAGATGTGGTGAAGTTAATGTCCTTTTTTCCTATCCCAAAATAGATTTGCATCATAATTTTTTCATCGGACAACCTTTCTTGTAGATTTTCAGAACTTCATGTAGTACTACAGGAAACTATTGTAGTAATTTAGGACAACCTCTTGTAGCAGACTTGTTTTGTCCATATCTCCCAAACAGTACAATGGATTAACATGAAACTTTTTGATCATGTTTCCATCATCATTATGCACCTCCTCATATAAACAAATGATCAATGCATGCATGGATCTGGAGAAAAACTAAAAATGTCTGAAGGTGATGGAGGTTGATTTCTTGGAAATCGTGCATTGGAATTTGCTTAAATGTATTGGGAAAGTTCCCATCCTCCATATGGATCCCCCGCATGAAACAAATTTTTAAATGGATGCATGGCTTTCAAGTTATGGAAAAAATAAAATTCTGCTCTATGTAGTTTTGTTTCCTGTAGTAAAACGAAGCCTTCCTATAGTTTCTTAGGACAAAAAGCAAGTTGAATGGGAAAATATTGAGAATGATGGTGGATGGTGGAAATAGATGAGGGTGATGGATTAGCATAGCCTTCTCCTTGTTGGAGCATTTGAGCAAAGGAGGAGAAAGTCAAAATTTGACTTCTTTTGACTTAGTTTGACCTATTTTTTCTTTCTTTGGTGGCAACTTATTTGTGTTCCTTGTAGATGTTGTAGAGCACCTATATTCATCAAGGAGTTACATGGAGCAAGGATTATTTTCTTATTTTTATTTTAGTCTACTAACCGCCTCAATGAGGTTTTCTACTAGTAGGTTTGCCTAGGCACCTCAAAGGAGGTTTTCACCTAGGATCTTTTCTTTTTTCTCTTTGTTTATTTTTTTTTCCCAACCCATTGACCACCTTATGGAGGTTTTCAATCAATGAGCCAATCTGAGGCACCTCAAAGGATGTTTTCACCTAATATTTTTATTTTTCCTCTTATTTTTAATTTTTTTTCCTACTCTATCCTACTTGAAAAAATAAGTCACTTTCAAGTATAAGAGTACTTGCAATGGAGCCATGTGAACATCAAGATGACATAAAAAATGATGTGTAGGCTTCAAATGTATGCTTTTACATGTACCTGGATTTTAGAGATGGAGTGATTTGATTTTTAAAGGATCAAGCATAGTTGAAGAAGACAGTGATGCTCCATCTTGTTGATTTTCTAGACCCAAACCTCAATATAACTTTGATGTCCTTGGTTTTCTCGCTTATCTAGATCATTCTTCATGTCTTCTTCTACCATGACCTTCCAATCATCCTATTTTTGATGATTTTTCTCTTGAATACATCGAGGATTTGATGGTAACCATAAGGGAGCTCTCTTGGCCTCTGATTTTGATGCCTTCTCTTCATCAAGTGCAACCCATGATTCTATGGTCTTCTCACTTGAATCTTCTTCTTTTAGATGTGGTCCTTTAATGATATCAGGATAATCTCCTTTTTGCAATACTCTTACTGATCTATGGTGAATACCATTGATCTGAAGAAGAGATGTTTGGAAGTGTTGTACCTCAGCATTGCAAGTGGGCTGAGCTACTCCAATGTGTGGATTTTGGAAATGGCGGTTTAGGTAGTTGAGTGGGAGTGGATATTTGAGATGGATGTGGTTGGGGTTGTTGTTGTGGTGGAAGTGAATGGTAGGGATAACATGGAGTTAGTTTTCAATCATATTGAGGAAAATATTGAGGATATTGTGGATGGCTCCCATATGTTCCTTGCCAACCTTGTTGCTAAGCTTGGTTTCGGGGTTGAGATGACCAATGTTGAAAAGGAAACAGTGTGCTCAAATTACTTTGAGATGGATATGCATAACATTGAGATTGTGAATTAGGCTCTTGCATCATACGAGGTTGAATAGGCTGCCACGGCCCTCTTGGAGCTACATAACATATATGCATTGGAAATTGACTCGCTCCATTGTCCTCTTGGTAAAATTCCTTCAACCTTGGTAATGATGGACAATGTTTAACATCCGGTGATTCTGCATGGACAACACCAATATCAACATATTATTTTTCTTCATATTGGATTCTTAACATTTCTACTTGTTTGGTTAGATTGCTATGAATTTCTGTTTTAAAATCATCAAACAAATTTTCAAGTTTAGCTTGACTTACCGATCTTGATGCTAATCTACCTACTCTTGCCCTTCATCTTCATATGTGTTCCCATGTTTCACAAATTTCTTCAAATGATAATAGATATACATCACCGCTACTCATGAGATCAAGGAGATCAATCCAGTCATCCCTAATTGTTCTAAGTAAGAGGGGTTTTAGTGTGTTGGATCCTAAATGATGTAGTTTTTTCCTCTTAACATTATACATGAACCTCTCTATTAGATATTCTAGACTCTTATATTCTTTTTGATTCATTTTAAATATTTATTCTTTAAGATCATGACCTTTATATTTTTCTAAAAATGTATTTTGGATATCATTCCATGATCTTATTGAATTAGTCGCTAAACTCATGAACCATTTAAGAGCTCTATCCTTCGATGTTACCGAAAAGAATCTCATTTTTTGAATTTTTAATAAGTAACCATAAGATCTAAAAACAATTTCAAATTCAAAGGGAAAGGTTTCTGGATGCTCTAACCTTAGACCATAAAATTTTGGAAGAAAAGATGGAGGGATGTTCTTCATGTGCACATTACCATCAATATCTTGAATGGGAAATCCGAGAGGATCTTCCTCATTGTCATCATCTCCATCCATTTATTCTACATTCCTTTTCATCTTCTTCTTCTACCTACAAAAGTGAATGGTGATGTGGCTCTTACTGCACCACGTGATCAAATGGGGGGGGAGGGGTGGGTTGGTGTTGGGGATTTTTTTTTTTTTTATGATCGAATGAAAACTATAATGCAATGTCGATTTCTACTTTTGAAATTAAATATGCCTAATACAAATATTTGTTTCTTTTGTAAAATGTAAAAAGAAATGAATCAAAAAGGGAAGAAAACAATGCATACTTTGACACCTCCCTAGCAACGACACCAAAATGTGATGAGCCTCAGTATTGTAGCAAAAATGCTACAACTCCCAAGGCTACCAACTTTTAATTATCAACCCAGGGTTTGTACAAACTTAAGAGGTATCAACACTATATGTGTATCATACAATGTGTCCTTCCTCTACTATGATGAGAGAAATGAAATGCTGCCTATTTGCAAGAATGAACCATCACTATTGTAGTTCTCTCTCTGGTGACACTTTGGCTGAGGGTCGTTAAAGGCCCATCACCAATTCTCTCTTCGGTGACACTTCTAGTGATGATATTTTATTGACCCTCACCAATGCTCTTTCTTGTTATTTTTGGTGACGGTAAAAAAAATTTCATCATCATTGATCATTCCAATGAGCTTTTGATGACGCTTCATGCCTCTGATGGACCTTTAAGGTTCGTCACCAATGTCACATATGGTGACGGTCTTTAAACAACATTGTTGTAAGTGTGTAAAGTGATGGTCCTTTAAGTTTTATCATCAAATCCATTTTCAATAACACTTTTGGTGAGCGTCGTTAAACGCCCATCACTAATTCTCTCTTTGGTGACACTTTTGGTGAGGGTCATTAAAGGCCCATCACTAATTCTATCGTTGGTGACACTCCTAGTGACGATATTTTCTTGATCCTCACCAATGCTCTTTTTGGTTACTTTTGGTGACGGTCAAAAAATGTTCATCATCATTGATCATTCCAATGAGATTTTGATGACGCTATGTGCCTATTACTATATTTTTTGTTAAAAGATAATGATATAAGACCATTTTTTTGGATTATTTTTCATTATGTGTCCAAGTTAATAGTGGTTATAATTAGTCAATTTGTTAAGAAGTAATTAGTGTGTATTACTTCCCTCAAGTGATAAGAATATAATTTTCCTATGAGGCAACACATGATTCATCTCTATTAGGTTTATTATATAGCAAATTTCCTTTAAATAAAGTTCGACTAGTGTGTGTAGGAAATAGATAATTTAATACATAATCAAATTCTATCAATTCTATTAATGATAGAGACTTGGCATTCCTCAACGCTCATGCCACACCTTAACATGTTTGGCACCTTGCATGTCTTCGAACATCTTTGTACCTAGAACATCTTGCCCTGAGTAGGACACCCAAGCACATGTTGGCACGACCTAGCATAGCATAACACTCCCCTATCATGTGTTAGCATGCCCTGTAGTCCCTAGCCTGCCCTGTAACATCTTGGCATAATATTGAATTGGCAAACATTAGCACTTGGCACACATTGGCACTTGGCATGTACTGGAACATATTAGTAATGTGCCTAGCATGCCTCTTTTGAAAAAGATAAAGTCTCGACTTAATGACCCTCTTACGTGTTCATTTCCTTACATTTTAGCTTGGTTGTTCCTTTTAATTCCTTGAAACTTCTTGACGCATATTGGCATACTCTGGCAACCTACACATCCTAGCATGTCTTAGCACCTAGCATGCCTTTGCACTATTTGGCACATGTTAGCATACCCTAGAACTACCTAGCACACTCTAGAACTTCTTAACATGCCCTAATATTCCCTGGCATGCCTTGGAACTATTTGGCACATGTTAGCACACCCCGGAACTACCTAGCACACTCTAGCACTTGTTGACATGCCCTAATATTCCCTGGCTTGCCTTACCTATGCTTAGCATACCTTGTAACTCCCTCCTTGGCATGACAAATATTTTGACACTCCTTGACACACCCTCATATTCATTCATTTCAGTGCATTTTTAATTAGTTCTCCCTTGTGTTTTCATAGTACTCTCGAACACTCCTCAGCATGCATTGGGACTCTCTAGCACACCTTAGCACTCTTCAATATGCTCTACCACTTCATAGCATGTGTCACACTCCCTGGCGCACATTGGCACTTGGCACTTGTGGGAACTCGGAATGCGTTGATATGACTTAGTATTCTTTGGAATTGTTTAATATTAAGGTTATTTGAGATCAATTATTGGAAACTAGATGAGAATAAATGGAGGAAGATTTGGCACTTCGAATGCATTGACACTTGGCACCTATTGGTACCTAGTGTTGGTGTGCCTAGCATGCGCCTCATGGAAAAGGTAAATTGATGACTTATTAACCCTATCATGTTCTCATTTCCTTGTAGTTTAACTTGTTCCTCCGTTTTGTTGCCTTGACAGTCCCTAGCATGCATTGTCACACCCTTGTACATCTTGGCATGCCTTAGCACTTGGCACAACTTAGCGTGTTTGACATGTCCTCATACTATCTCACACATGTCAGCTACACAAAACTCATTAACAGGTCATTCCTCCTCTTCTAAAAACTATCCTCACCTGTATGGATTCATTATTTAACAACATCAAGTCCTACCATGGAAGGGACATGATGGACAACGCATCATAATTTGAGAAGTTAAGATTATCTAGAGCTAAATTCGTTTCCAAACTAAATTTTCTTAAAATATGTAGAGACAAAAACCTAATTCCTAAATTTTCTATTTGCAAACATCCTCTTCGCGTGGGGAGAAATTTGTCAATTTTTAAAAAATTAAGTGAAACCCTGGTTAGAAATGAAATTAAATGAGTTAGGTAAAAATTGGTGAAAACTTCTTAGAAGCTTTTGTCTTCTCATCTATACCTTTCCTCATATCTTAGACATGATCTATGGCAATCCTTGAATGCAATTACATTTATAAAATCGGATAAATGGTTAACTAAAGACAACATCTAGAAATTAAAAAAGCTTTCTAGTTTACAGACATCTAACAACATTCAGAACCTTATCTGGATGTTTCTTCAAGAGCACAAACTCACCAACTTCAGAAGAATTGGTTTATTGACATCCACCCAAACCCCACATCTCATGTTAACTGCACAGTTACAATTGAAGATATGAACAACGTGTGCATCAACAACACGCAAGGAAATAATATGGGAGAAAGATTGAGGTCACATGAGATAAATGAAGTGAATATAAATTCCACCAGAATGAAAGATTTAAATGTTCCTTCATCTAAGAAATTCATAGGTAACAATATGAATGGTGATCAAGAAGACAAAGTGACTTCACCAAAGAACTCCGCAGGTAAGGTCAGAAATATGACTGGTGATCAAATTAGAGCAAACAACGTGGCTATAACAGACATCATGGCTAAGACACATGATAGCGTGGATGACAGCGTGGACAAAAGTCTCTCCATCAAGCACAACAACACATGGGCCAGCCCACCGAGGCATTCCAGATCACAATCAAGACTGAATTCTCCACTTGATAGGTTAACAAACAGTCCAAACATCGCAACAATAGATGTGATGGTAAGTAATATGTATAAAACACTGGATGCAAATAACGCAGAAGATAACAACGTAGATCTGAACAAAAACTTGGATAAAACCAAGAGCTGGTCAACAAACATCCCATCTACCAGCGAAACAACCCAAACCACTTAGCCCAACGAAGCAAGACATTAGATAAAGCCTAGGTCATTAACTTATTAGACATCAGCCTAGATTATGCAACTGAATCCATCCTCAAAAAGGTCTAAATTTTTCCATAACCCCTAATAAAATACCTGTGGAAGAAGTCATTAGTAACATTGAAGTAGCTATTAAAAACCTAGACATAGCAAAAAGTGAAGAAATCAAACAACATATTGCTAAAATTCTAAGAACCTCTAAACCTCCTGCATCTAACATTTCCGTTAAAGAAAAAAGAGCTTTAAGTAACCTCATAGAAAATAAAAACATAGTCATCCTAAAAGCTGATAAGGGCAACACAACTGTAATTATGAACAGAATCAATTATGATAATAAAATGGAAGAACATCTAAATAACAGTGGATGCTATAAAATTATTAACAAATACCCCATTGAAAAAATCATGCACGAGGTAATTAAAAAAATCAAAGAATCATCACTTGATGATATCGCAAAAAAGAAAATCATCCCTAATAGTTCCATTATTCCTAGAATTTATGGGGCTCCTAAAGTCTATAAACCTAACATACCTCTTAGACCTATAGTTAATACCATAGGTTCCCCTACTTACCTTCTGGCAAAACACCTGGCCAAAAAACTTAGACCTCTGTCTGGTAATAGCCCTTCTTATATTAAAGACTTCTATTATTTTGCTCAATGGATTAATAACATAGAAATGAAAGAAGAAGATCTGATGGTCATCTTTGATATTGTATCCCTTTATACAATGATTCTTATTGGTGAAGCAATTGAGATCATGAAAAACATCACTGTTAAAGAAACTGTGGATCTTTTGGAGCTATGCTTAAGATCCTCTTACTTCACTTTCAAAGGAAAAATTGATGAACAAACTCATGGTGTGGCTATGGGCTCTCCTCTATCCCCCATAGTCGCCAACATCTTTATGGAACACTTTGAAAAAAAGGCTCTTAGGTCATTTCCATACACCCCTGAAGAATGGAAAAGGTTTGTAGACGACATATTTGCTAAGTGGAATCATGGGAAAGAAAAACTTGACCTATTCCTCAATCACTTAAATAGTCTCGCCGACCATATAAAATTCACTATTGAAATTGAAAAAAACAACTAGCCTCCCTTTCTTGATATCCTTCTAACTAAAAAATATGGGTCTCTTGGTTTCCAAGTCTACAGAAAGAAAACCCATACAGAATGATATCTACATGCAAATTGCCATCACCACCATAAACAGAAGATTGGCATCATTAGGACCTTAACCACTAGGGTGGCCAGAATATCTGATCCTAACGATTTAAATGATGAACTTAACCATCTTCGCAAAGTGTTTGAACTAAATGGCTATAACAGGAATACCATTAAGAAAGCCATGCACCTATCCCTAAACAAGAATAACAAAGATACTAAAGATCAAAACTTATCAACTCCAAGGTCTCCCTTCCATACATAAGAGGCACCATGGACAAAATTACTAAAATTCTTAACAAACATAACATTAATGTAGCCTTCACCCCTGCTAACACCATCAGACAATTATTCAACTCAGCCAAAGATCCCATAAACCCTAACCTTCAAAAAGGTGTTTATGTGATTCCTTGCTCATGCGGGAAGGAATACATAGGTGAAACAGGTAGGTCTCTTAATATTAGAATTAAGGAAGACACCGCTGATTTGAGAAGAGAAAGAACCTCGAAATCAACGTTAGCTAAACATGTTCATTCCTCCTCTCATTACATCTGCATGGAAGAAGTCAAACTGGTTGAAAGAGAAGACCACCATCTTAAAAGGAAAATCAAAGAAGCCATTGAAATAGAAAAAAGGAATAACAACTTGAACCGGGATGATGGGTTAAAACTAAGCAACACGTGGAAACCTTTAATTGAAATCTTAGAAAATCAATAATTAACTCATTATTGATTTATTAATTAATTAATTAATTAATTAATTAACTAATTAATTAATTAATTAATTTTTAAATTAATTAATATATTAATCTATCAATTAATTAATCAAACAAAATAAATTAATCAGACATAATACATAAAATTAAATCAAGAGACATTTTAATAAAATAATATAAAATAAAATTAATTAATTAGTCTGTTCTTTTAATTAATTAATTAGACAAATTAGTTAATTAATCAAACAAATTAATGAAGCTATTAAACAAATTAATCAAAAATTAATTTTTACATAAAATTAATAAACATAATAAACAAATCAATAAATAATACGATCAATTAATTAATTTACTCCTTTATACTATGTATAATTAATTAACCTAATTATAAATTAATAAACACATTAATATATAATAAATAAGAAATTATTTAACCAATCTGTTATTTTAACTAATTAATCAAATAGATCAATTAATTATTTAAACAAGTTAATGAAATATTTAAAAACAAATGATTTAAAATAATTAATTTTGTATAAATTTAATAAACATAATAATTAATTCAATAAATAATAAAACTAATTTATCCCCCTAAACTGATTAATAAAATAAGTTAATGAAACGAATTGATAAATTAATTAATAATTAATAAATCAATAAATTAACCAAAATAAAAAAAATTAAATTAATTAATTAATAATAAATAAATAAACAAATGGAAAAATAGCAAGCTGACCAAATTCCTTATGACTTCTCTTTAGAAAAACCTATATATATATTAGAGCTCATGGATATATCATTAACATCTGAGAAGATCTATTGTCGCATCCCTTGATGATGGACTCACATGGCAGTCCGAAACGTTGGATTCACAAAACTCATTAACAGGTCATTCCTCCTCTGCTAAAAATTCCCTAGAATTCCCTAACACACCTTGGCAATAATGACCTCACAACTATCATTACATTTTTCCATGACTTGGGAACCTTACATTCACTATAACACCTTGTTACTTCCTACTTATCATGCCCTTTGTTATCCTCCACAATGTCCCAGGCTGATGAGGAGATCGACAGAGGTAACCACAGACCAAGATTTTAGTTTGGTAGCTAGCCCTACCAAACTAGAGAGGGCTCTCTCTATGAAATCACAGCCAAGAGATGACTAGAATGTAAATTATTTTAGGCTAGATTGGTAGGCTTAGGTGGGTTTTCAAAAAATTAGGGTTTTGTTGTTGGATAAGGGAGAAAACCCGGGTAGATAGGTGAGAGGATCAAAGGGTTACAACAACAAAGATATAAAGGAGCAAGGTAACATTACTTTTGTGATGGATCCTAAGGTTGTTTGGTGTAGTGTAGAGTTTAGAAGAAGAAAAAGGTCTTAATGAGCATGAAACATGAATTCATTAAGAAAGAAAGAAAGTAACACATAATGAATTTTTGATCAAAAGAGAGATTTATGCAAATAATTCTTTTATATACTATAAGGAAAACTATTGAAGAATTTATGAATGAAAAGAGAAGATGAATATCTTTCATATAAAGCTAGAACACAGAAAAACAACATCACAAACTTACTGCACATGAATTCCTAGGTAATATCTGCAAACTATGTCCTTTGATTTCCAGAAAATGTCCTAGTACAATCTACAATAGTTCTCTCCTCTGAAATAAAACCCGTTCTATCACTAAAAAACTGATACATAAATACCAAAACAACATCTCCCCACTCTTAGGGGTCGAATCCATGACTCTAGGAACTATTCCATCAGGTGCTCTAACCAAACCCTAATGTCTAGGGAAGTTAAAAACAACTTCTACACTTAACTTTGTCTCCAACCTCTCTCGTAAATGAGGTGAAATTTATGTCAAAACAACTTACAAAGACTATTCACACATTATTTACATTTAATTTTACCCCTCACATTCATATACTTCAACCTTTTTACTTTTACCAAAGTCAAACTAGGAATAAGAAAAAATTACACACTGAAAATTTTACAAAAATCTGAGAAATGTCTAGGTGTGTAGCGAGCTGTTGGAGGCCATTTTTCAGTGTATTTCTGAAGTCCAAATACAAATCTGAAGCTTGTTCTAGAAATATAAGAGAGTTTAGATGCCATTATAGTTTTTTTTTTTTACTCAAAAGGACTCATTTTTGGCTGAGATATGGCCATTCTCCCAAGGTGTGTCCAGGTGCACAACGAAATGGAAAAAGGGGCAGAAACATGATTTTGGCTTTTTCTTTGCAAATTTCTCATAAATTGAGCCCTATACCAAGAAAGTGGGAAAATGGGTTTTGAGAGGGGGGAATAAGATTTCAAAAAACGACTATTTTCCATCATTTGGAGCCCTAGGAATAAGCATATCATGAGCTCGTTGCGCTCCTAGACAGAAAATTGCCAAAACTTGCAAGTCTACACTAATTTGCACCAAAACACAAAAGTTTCTCCAAATCCTCCCAAAATTTGTCCAGATATTCCTGATAAGGTATGTTATTCAATCATGGATGCATCAGCAAGAAAATCTAACTTATCCTTCTCCTCTTGGCTGATTAGGGTTTCCTTGAGTTTCTCCTTCAATTGTTTGATTTTGACCTTAGCAACCTGATTCCTTGTGTAATAGTGGATGGCCATTTTATTTTGCAAATTGTTATCCCTACCAGCCTTTTCAAGGAGCTTCTCAAGGTGGAAATTGAATTTGTAAAGCAAAAAATCCCTATCCACTTGTATTTTCATGGTAATCCTATCTTCAAAGGTCAATTCTTCCTTTGGTGGCTTTTGTTCTTTTTCCCTTTGAAGTGCCTTCCTAAGACCCATTGTCCTTGGTCTGTTCCTTGCCACATGTCCTTCATGTTGCTCACTGCCCTCATGGTCCACCAATTCCTTTCCTTTCATCTCTTGTTTCTTGACTTTGAATTGCTCTTTCTCGATGACTAATTGTGTTGACTTAAGTTGACTGTTTTATTTCTCATGGAATCAAATGATGAATTTGGCCCTTTCCAAATTGTTCTTGAGCTCTATGATCTAAGAATGATTCTCTTTCATGACTTGTTGTAGGGTTTTATGCTCATGATGCGCCTCCAATTCAAGTAGGTCAAATTCATGCTCAATGGGCTCCTCATCATGCAAAGAAGCCTCATGATGTGATGGTAATCCTTGCTTTGTTGATGTAGCAAGCTTGGCCCCTTCATCATTTTGAAGACAAAATGCAAGCCTCCTACCTCTCTGATATGTATTTCTCACCTCAATACTAGGTGTCTCGGAAACCTCATCATGTTTGCTTGATGATCTCAGCTCTATGGGACGTACTGACATGGTTTGGTGCTAGCTTGGTGAAGTCATTATATGCGTTTTCAAGGTTGCCTCAATGAAGGTGTCACATGTCATGCTCTTCTCTATCAACTGATCGAGTACTATAACCTTTATCAGGCTATGGTGAAATAGGTTGGGATAATGCACTTTTCCTTCAATTGCACCCTTTTAGACATTTTGGTTAGGGTCCTATACACGTAGTTGGACAAATTTAGAGACTTGGCAGCTCTAAAGTGCATGACCAGTCTTATGTGGTATTTGATATAGCCTGGAAAATCTACCCTCACATGTGAAGAAATTCATGATGGCCTTCATCAATGGTGCATATCTCTCCAACAAGTATCTGAATGGGAAAACATGTGAGCGAGCTCCTTTATATTGTGATTTCAAGTAGCGTTTGTACTCTTCTAGGTCTAGGTTCATGTCTTTGAACCAGATTTCACCATGGTTTGGTATGCATGTAGCTTGAGAGATGGAATCCACTAAAAACATGAAATCAGTCCATGCCATGGTGATCTTTTCTTCCTTCAAGGTGAGGGAAAATATGCCTGTACGATGCTCATGGTAATCTACTTCCTGCACTCTTTGACAAAACCCTAAATAATTGACATCTTCAAAGCATTTCATGAAAAATGGGGAGGAGCTGATTTCATTGCAATTAGAGGGCTCAAATCTAATTATATTTCCTCCCTTGTTGTACTTCCTCTTCTATGATGGTGATGAGTCATGCTCCATACTTCAAACGCTAGGTGAAAGGCAAGCAAAAACAGTGAAATTTGTTGCTGTGAGGGAATGAGGTGCTATGATGGACTTAGGAGTTGCCTAAATTTGTAAGGAAATTTAGGAGGCTAGTGGATGATGTTAGTGAGTAGGGGAAAAAGGAATTTTGGGAAATGAGTGAGGGGAGTTGGTGGAAAAGGCCAAAACATAGGCCTATCCTAGAAAGAGATAGGGTAGATTAGGGTTTAGAGGAAAATGATAGAAAATGAAGGGAAAAGGCTTTGTGATGGATGGAAATGGTGCATTAGCTACAAATAGAGGTGTAGGGGCACAAAATCTAGGGTTTAGGGTAGAAAATCATCATTTGAGGATCAAAACCATGAAAATCATGTAAACCATAGACGAAGAAGTATTTGATCATTTTCTTGACATATGAGGCAAAGGAGGGCATGAAAATGATTAAAATTACTTGTTATAGAGCTTGGAGGATGAAATAAATAAAGAGGATCTTTGAAAAATGAGTTTTGGTGGTCAAACAGCAATTTTGGACAACTCTTCCCCGTGCACATCGAATGATTCCTATGCGCAGCGTGCTCTCTAGGTGCGCAACGAAGGCTCTCTGTGCACAATGATAGTCGATTTTTTCCAATGAGGGAAATGGAATCACAATTTTTTGTAAAGGAGTGGGGGGAATCGATGCTAGGATGGTAGACAAGTGGAAATGAGTGTGAATGAGCTCCTCCATGTGCTTTTATAATCTTCTTTTGGTGTTTAAGTGATTAATGAGGCAGGATGGCCCACCTCACTAATTCACTTTCTTTTTGTGTTTCGTAGCATTAGGACCTATTCTTGTAACTTTAGAACCTTAGGAACACTATTACATCTAAAAACATAAATTACATTTGAAATCAAGTGTTATTGAACAAATTTACCTATTGCTACTCCCCATTTGTCAGATTTATACATGAAATGACTAATTTTTTGACCTTAACCCTAATGACCTAATGTTGACACTGAGATGAATGGATACCATGATGATGTGACAAAAGTAATATTAATGATTTTTCCATGATGGTAAACTAAACTGAGTGATGAAAGTGACCGACATATGCAATTCGCGAGAGAGTGGAAATAGCCCTAGACACACTAGCGACTGACCAAATTTTTATTTGAAGACTCACTGAAATGAAAAAAAATAACTTGACACCCTAACACCACCTTGTAAGAGCATATTTGATCACTGGTGGCAGGCTCAACTTACTGACACTAACACCCTCACAGATAACCTTACTTTTATTTGCGACTTGGGAACCCAACCAATTCATTAGCAAAACAATATTGTTCCCAACCCAAAGTCTCCCTTTCTCTGAAATTTCTTTGTCCATGCCTTATCACAACCATAGGATTGCCTTCTACAAGTCCAATTATGAACTTCTTCTAAAACACTTCATCCTAGGGACACATGGAATTCATTGACTCTTGTTGGCACACATTCTTATTTGTTCATTTCCAACCATTTTGACCTAGTTCTCCCTTGTGTTCCCTTGACTCTCCCTAAAACTCCTCACCATCCATTGACACTTTCTGCCATGTGTTAGCACACCTTTTCATTCCTTGGCATGCCCAAGCACTCCTTAGCTATCATTCCAAATGATAAGGGTTTTATCTAAAGATAAGATGATCTAGTCCCACTGATGGATTCTTTTCATCATAGTTGTAAGGATAAGAAGAGGTTTGCACTGTGAACCTTAGCCACCAGGAAGGAATTCTTGGTTGCATCTAATCAACTAGTACTGGTAACATCATCCCAACTGGCTAATGATATATGTTGTATGAACTTGTTTTCACCCCTTGTTGGTGCTTCGCTTCTTTTATGCCATAGCAGCTTATTGTTATCCCTTAATGGAATACGAGTAAAATGTAGATACCGGGCAAGCTCTATCTCTACCTATCACAAAAGGTTAGAGAAGCATCCACACACATAGGAGGAGTACACTCATCCCTAACATATATGGTTTGGGTTTCTTATGCCTAGGACAAGCAGATACTTATCAACGATGTAAATTCGCTTTGATGTGGAGACTATGAAAAAGAATAATATCATATGGCACATTAGACACACCGAACGGGTTTGAAACCCTCTTGCAAAGATACACACCTTATCATAGGGTGAAACCCTCATAAATCAATAGGATACCGTTAATGGCATTGAAAAGCCTCCGACCTCCCTCCATATAACACTTCACAGGTTGAAACCCTACAGCTGGAAGTAAGGAAGGAAGAATGGGTTCACATTTTGTTTGTGGACCAACATAGTTGGATGGGGAAAGTTCAATGTCACGATGCAAGTTTCATCGAGCCTCTCAATCGAAGGCATCTTGCCACTATTATGGAAACCCCCAGGAATGCCAGTTTTCCCATTTGATATCACCAATGTGGTATTTCCTCTTTGAACCACTCAAAATTAGGTTTTGAAACTATGGAAAAATGTGAAAAAAGATGGATCTGCTAGAGTAACTATCATGCTAACTATTTTCAACGAAGGAGAGGTTCGCATAACGGACCATAACAGTAGGCAGGAAGGAATTGGTGTTTTCATAGCTCTCAACCATAGCTCTCAAACATAACTTCTCTCATCGTCATGCCCTTTCATGGTGGATAGTTCACTTTAACCACCTCATCAGCTATGTGGTTACTAAAACCCTCCCCTTTTTCTGTTGTTGAAACTCACTAACTTCATGGGGAACAACACATTTGGCTCTCCAAAAAACCATACGGAAAATCTTTGGCTCTCTCTATCTTAAAGAAATCCAAGGGGATATGGCTCACTTACAACCTAACACTTATTAACCTAACACAACTACCTGATAGTCCTACCTGATAGTGCAAACAAAACACCTTGTGGTTGAACCTCTCCAGTCTTGTTCAAAACAATACAGGTGAAAATTAGATCCCACATGGGGAGCTCCACGGGCTCATGCAATAGCCTTACACCTGGGCATGTGGGGACCTATATCCTTAATAGCTCTATTGCTCTCTTAGTGGAACCTCTCCTATCAGCGGTTGTGGAACCTCATCTAGTGACACGACCTTCCTTATGGTACAATCAGTTTCCAATGGACATACTGCTTGAGGTGTTGATGTTTTGATTCTATCTTGGTCAGTACCTACCACCTCATCCTATTTTTTTGATTGAAACTCATCACTTATTGGTTGAACTTAGTGTCTAATTAAAGGAATCATGGAAGGAATTAACATGTTCATAGAAAATAATCTCTACTTTATATCATCCTATGAAGAATGTGATTCATCTGACCCTGCAAAATTTGGGCTTACCTTATCATAGTTCTCACAATGGGGATATGGCCACATACCCACACAGACTGTCATGTTGTTGGTAATGCCCAATAAATTTACCACAGGTTCATTCAGCCTTACCTGGTAAGAACCTGAATCCTAAATAGCTCTTCTCGATGATGTGTGAATTTCCTCAGAACAATCAAATTCACATAGTTTAGTCTCCCTTCATCAATAACCATGAGAATAAGAGGCTGGTGATGAGATTTGGAACATAGACCTGGTGAAAATAGTAGAAGATAGAGTTTAGGATGGGGCTTTGGAGATGGATTGACTAACCCAACTAAGCTAATTTGTATTAGTTAACTCGGATCAAGGTGCTAAAAGATGGCCTACTTGTAGTATGGTAGGAGGGGATCTTGACAACTTACCATACGTATTGGTGTTTTGGAACCTCCTCTTGGTGTTCCCTTATGAGAAGCATCAAATATTAGGCCTACCTGTGGAAAACCTACTCATGCGAGAGAACCCAAGCACTAAGGAAGTTTTGGGGATCTGTCTGTCCCAACCAAATGAAACATGGTGAGGACATGGATATTGTGTCTAGTGGGTTACACTCTGGATGAAGTGTTGTGGTAGTGGAACCACTATCAAGGGTTGTAGAAACCCATATGGAATAGGTCTTGACCAATACCAGGCCACATCAGGTCTTGGGGAATAAGTGGGTGCTTAAGAGATCACATACGCCTCTTGAATAGGTAAGGTTTTGAATATGTGGTCCAATAAACAAATGAAAATGGTGAAATTACTTCGAAATTAAAGTTGTGCACTTAGGGCTAATTTTGTAAGGTCTAGCTACTATGGTAATGTATGAGTCTAGTGGAGGAATGTTTTCGGTTCGGTGAAGTAGATAAGTTCTCATTTTAACAGCCAAGGGAAAAGTAGAACATACACTACCCAAGATCCAGGCCATAAATTTAGGTCAAAAACTACATAGTGCAAAGCCATACATAGAGAGTATAGATCCATGATTTTCTTTAGTACTGGCCCACAGACATATGGAATGATTGATTCCTATGTACAAAAGGTAAAGGTAAAAGCCTCCATGGCTTTCTATATTCACATAACAATGTGGTTAATATGGTTGTATTTCCTCTCCATGGTTTCTTCAAAAGTCAAAAAGCTTATCGCCTTCCATGACTCATGCTTGGTTCATCATTTATAGTTAAAATCCAGAAAGCTCTTACCTTTCCATGTTCTTGGTTCCTTCCTTCCATGGTTTTTCTGTATTGGTTCTTTTATGAGCAAGGCTACTCCGTTAAGTCTTAGCTTCTGAAATAGGTGTGGTAGCTTCTGTAGTTTCTGTAAAGCCCATTAAACATTAAATGAAAGCCTATGTCCATGTTATTGCAAGTTGCACTTCACTTACATTAATATTGTTGTTGTTTTCTAATACTTACGATTTCATGGATTTATGATTTAATAAAAACAGATCACGTCTAATTCCTTTGATGTTTTCATACTTTCTCATGTTGTCGTGGTCCTGCAATAAAGGATAGATATCATATATTAATATTGAAATTGCAGGCCTCATTCTTCTTTAGCATCTTAGGGTTTCATGCTTCATCTCTCTACTTACCAATCCCAAAAACGAAGGATAGATATTAGATATTAATCTTTAAATTGCACGCCTCATTATTCTTTGGCATCTTAGGGTCACATGCTCGATCCATTTGCTTATCAATCTCTCAAAGAGGGAGATTTCCAATTTTCATTTCATGCGTAATTCATATTCTGCAACAAAAGGATGCAACTATAAGTGATTGTTGAGGAGAATAAGATGTTCAGTGAAGGAGTTGATGCAGGAAGAACATGGCCCTCCAAATCCTTAACGACCTCTTCTATCACCACTATTTCTCCTTGCAATGCCTAGAGGAGGACATAATTTTGAGCAGCCCCAGTGGTTGTCATTCCCATAACTGTTGCTTTTCTTAAAATTTTGAGGCTGGTCTTATGATCATGTTGAAGTAACCCATCACATATTTCTTTGTATCTCTTAGATAGATTTTGTAGTTCCTCCTCAACCTTTTCATTGGATTTCTGCAACTAATTATTATGTATCTTGATCCTTGATTTTTGGGAAACAACCATAAATACTAGGAACTAAGTATGTTGTCTGGAGATATCTCTACTGAAGAAGATTTATTCGACACTTTCTTCTTCCCTTTAAATTTCTCGTCACCTTTATTGACCACTAGTTCATCTATCATCCCTTTCTACCATACCTCTCAAATAGGCTGAACACCTATTGATGTACTCTTGCACATTGGTACACATTAATTCATTGTCCCTATCATGAAGTCTTCCAAAAATAACATTCAACATTGGCTTCAACATTGAATTTTTGAATCGCCACTGATTTGAACAATATTTTTATCTACAAAATAAATGGATTCCAGGAACTGATTTAGTGCATGGTTGGTATAACAAATGACCAAAATAGGATCGCATTGTATGTTATATAGGAGGATCCTAGAAATGGTCATGCCCTGCTTCGCGACTTCTATCTAGCTTTCATTTAAAGTGGAATGCCACTCAGGCA
This sequence comes from Pinus taeda, assembly GCA_000404065.3. Taxonomy (NCBI): domain Eukaryota; kingdom Viridiplantae; phylum Streptophyta; class Pinopsida; order Pinales; family Pinaceae; genus Pinus; species Pinus taeda. Next base: position 59,331 of record APFE031610282.1, on the reverse strand, counting down.
ATTTCTACAAAATGTGGAGTGTGCTTCTACCCAAACAATTTTGGATACTTAGAAATGGACATTCTAAATTATATGCGTCCTTTATTTTTCGCTATCCTGGATAGCGTCGCTCTATAGTTTGGAGTTCTAATGATAGAAAGTACTCCCCAAAAGGAAGCTCTTTTATTTCTAGGCATTGAACACATTTCAAAACATGGACATAGGTATAAGATTCTTTGAAAGACAATATGCAAGAAATGACTCATAGGTTCCTGTAAAATGTAAAGACAATTCAAATAAAGAGCGAATGGGGACCCATGGATGTGCCATTTCCAAACTTCTCAATTGCATCATTAGGGTTGGCTACCCCACACTCAGTCTAAGTAATCTGCTCAATTTTCTCATCCATAGTCATCCAAGAAAGGAAATCTTCAACTCTTGCTTCAATGGATTGGCCACGGTCCATTTAATTGTTAATTCTTGTGAATTTAATTGGAAATACATTATTCTACTTCCCAAAAGTTTCAAATTTTAGTGCAAACTATATCCTTCTAACAATGTTTGGAGATACATTCTAATGAATCTTGATATCTCAGTGAAAACAATAAATTTATGTATCATTTACTAGCAGCATATGCAAAACAAACAATACAATTAATTCAAACATTATTCTGGGTTTTAATTGAGGGAGCGGCATAAGGAACATTTATATTATTTCGATTCAAGAGAAATATAGAAGAATTATGACTTATACTCTAAAAAATAACTAACATGCAATGAGATGATTAATGCAAAATGTGTTAATTACTTTCATTTTAATGTAGTTTGTATATAATGTGTTAATTGTATAGTTTGCATGTAAAATTTACGCAAAAGATTAAAATGTAAAAATTAGTGTGATAAGTATTAATATATTAAATATATTTGTTTTTGTGTATATTTATTCTTTTATTCTGAAGGAAGTGGCTATAGCAGTGTTTTCATCCTATGTTGATCAAGTTGGTTTTTTCTTGAATAGTTTCAAATATTGCAGGTGGTGGAGGTTCGAAAGACAGAGTCACGATTGCCCCAAAAACTCCAGGTTTTTATCTCTTTAAGTGGTTGTTTATTCAAATTAAAATTTTGATATGGTAAAAAAAGCAGAATTCAATTTAAAAAGAAATGTATTTAAAGTGTTTTATTATTTTATTTCTTCTATTTATAGGCAATTGTCTCCAATCTAAGATTACAATTTTTCTCAAAAAATTAATTATTCTCTACATCACTCAAATTAACTTGAATGAAATCATTCCATTAGTGATGGTCAAAATTATGAATTAATATATATAGAATATTATGTATTAAATTTTTATTTCTTTATTGTTTTTATTTCAAATGGAGTTTTAATGTAATTGAAAGTAATCTTTTTAATTTCTTCAAGTAAATCCGAATTCCAACCCATAATCCGAATTCCAACCCATGCTCTCGCAGATTTACCTATTCAATGAAATTTTCTCATACCTTCTAGTTATTTTGTAAAGTTCTCGGCAAGGAGTGCTTAGGGTTTTAAACATAGTAGGTCAGACTGTAGGCTTTCATATTTTTGGGGAAGAATGGCCCATAACAAAGAGAACCATGACCTCAGCGAACACTACCTCCTAGACCTCAACAACGAGATTAGCAAGATTGTAGAGATTAGCAACCCTAATTATGCCAAAGTAGGGGCCAAGATGACAGACTTGGAAGGAAACTAGGTGGATGTTCACAGTGCTATCGGTGCTACCATTTTGCACTACCCTTAAGACAAGTTTAAATATATGAGATAATTCAAATCTTTTCGAGATTTCATAGTTGGATCATAATTGGTTTATCTAATCGTTTTGCTTTTTTTTGGCACATATTTTGGGATCTTGTTTGGCTTATTGTAGGATATCTCAGTGGTGATATCTGGCACCAATATTCTTAAATCTCCTCCATGGACCTCAATTTCGAGAAGGCCATAGAACATTTCACCATCCAACCTGGTCATTGGTTGATATATGGCTAAATATTAATCACCACATAGAGAATATGGGATATTATTCCTAGTTTGCAAATTCACTAAGATACATTGCACCAATTCTTTTTTGGATTTTGTTGGAACTACATTGTAATGTTTATGATTCCATAACTGAATTTGATTCCTATTACTCGAAGGATTTTCACATCACATGCTTAATTGGATAAACGTCGATGCCAATGTTTAATACCTTACTTTCACGACAAGTTCTCCTGGGTTTAAAAACATCACTTTAGAAATTATGCCAAAGTAGGGGCAAAGATGACAGACTTGAAAGGAAACTAGGTGGATGTGCACAGTACTGTCGGTGATACCATTTTTCACTAGCAGCAAGATGGGTTTACCTATACCGAGTAATTTAAATCTTTTCCAGATTTCATAGTTGGATCATAATTTGTTTATCTAATCCTTTTGTTTTTTTTTTGCACATATTTTGGGATCTTGTTTAGCTTATTGTAGGATATCTCGACTGTGAGATCTGGTACCAATATTCTTGCTCCATGGACCTCAATTTTGATAAGGCCATAGAACATTTCATCATGCAGCCTAGTCATTGGTCGATCTATGGTTAAATATTAATCACTGCGTAGAGAATATGGGATACTATCCCTAGTTTGTAAATTCACTAAGATACATTGCACCAAACAATTTCGGATTTTGTCAGAATTACACTATAATGGTTATGATTCCATCACTGAATTTGATGCCTTTTGATCCTAGGGTTTTCACACCACATGATTAATTGGAAAAACATTGATGCCAAGGTTTAATAACTTACTTTCAAGACAATTTATTCCAAGTTGACAAACATCACTTTTGAAATTATGCCAAAGGAGGGCCCAAGATGACAGACTTGGAAGGAAACTAGGTGGATGTGCACAGTGCTGTCGATGGTACCATTTTTCACTAGCCACAAGATTGGTTTAACTTGGGCTTCATTATATCCCTGTGAATCCCATTTCGTCCACTATATTTGTTGTTACTTTCTCTATATTTTATGGACAGAAGAGCCAAGGCAATGTAAAACATATTAAATGCACGCTCAATAGTACGATCAAAGCTCATGACCCACTGTAACACCGAAAGTTTAAACTAAATCTATGGTGGGAACTAGGTACTACTACTATCTAGGACGAGTGATACCTCTCCTTTGTGAAAATTTCTGGTCATCATTGTTTATTTCTTCCATCTAAGGGACAAGAATGTGAGGGATCTCTTGTCATGTAGTTAGATATGAATTAGGGGATCCCTTGTCGTGCAGTTAAATGCAGACTAGGATAGTCTAGGTTAGAGATACTTCAGGGCTATGAAATTCCTAGCCATCCTAAAAGAGCTATTCAATAAAATCCTCGAGGAAAAGAAGAGGAGGTATACCTATGAGATTTACAAATGAAATGATGCAAGTTATTATGGTTACAAGGATGAGAGGGGAGGATCTTGGAGAAGGTTGAGAAACTCGTAGAGGAGGAGATGTGGGCCAGGGTATTAAGAGAGTGGCAGAGGATTGAGTCTATCTAGAGGGAGGCCATGTTAATGGTGAAGAGTGGGGAGGTCACTACCATTAAGATGGTTTTGTTTGAGGAAGAGAAGGATGTGCCAAAATAAATCGGAGAGTAGTAAAAGGGAAGCGAACAACAGAGAGAGTGAGATTTTGTTTCCCATGTGCCCCTACCAGATGAGGAAGAGATTGAGTGCATGGTTATGGAGAAGAAGAAAGAAGATATTCTTATTTAATAAATGAGTGAGGATGTTCTGGAGGAGTAGTTCCAGGCCAGGGCAATGCTTGATATTCAACAATAAGGTATTTTGTTGAAGCTTATGGATCTTTAGTTTTTTTTTTTTTTTTCAAATGAGCTTCTCCTTTTCCATGAGGGTGGGTTTTTCAATGCTCCCATGAGGGTGGTGAAGAATTTTTTCATTTCATGTTTTAGAAAAAAAAGGACGATGTTGAGTGTATATTTTTGGTGATTTTGGCAGAATAGTTTTCCTCAGACCTAACACCTCAGTGAAAAGAATCTATTTTATACCCTAAGCATGTTTTGAACAATTTTCACCATTCATCTTATCTTTGAGAACAATCAAGACACAATTTACATAATAATTATTTGATAACCTATTCAAAATTTGAAGATTCCATTCCAACTGCATTGGTTTAAACTTAGTGTTACATTAGTTGTGATCATCAGGTATATATCAATATAATATTTTGATAGTTTTGTACTCTTAGTTGCCTTTAGTATAGTTTATATGCTAGTGAATTGTGTTTCTTATTTGAAAGTTTAAAGTTCACATGTGATGTTTATTTTTGCATTTAGACATGGTCACTCATGTATTATTATGAAAAACAAAGTTTTCACACTACACAATTTTCCACCATTAGTAAATTTTAATCTATCATTTAGTTAGAAGAACTGATTTTGTTTCTTGTTATGGTTCTCTACTCTTAGCTTATATTATTTGGTGTTATAGCTATCTGATGATGTTATTAGCTAAATTGAAGTCATCAAAGCTTATGTGAACTTGGTGGTTTTGTGTCATTCTCGAATGGTAAATATGAGTATTGAATGGTAAATATGAGTATGAAAGTTCAACAATTGACATGATTTAATTCAGATTTGATTTTTTTTTTTTTACAATATAAGAATCAAGTTATAATTTATAAATATATATTTGTGAAAAAGTAGGATTTCACCCCCTGTATGTCTCTTTGGACATTAATATAATAATTTTATCTTATCTTTGCTCTGTTGTGTTGCATGCATTTGTCTAAAGAAATATCAACAAGTCTTTTTCATGTGTCATGGCCTTAGTAGCCCATATGATGGACTTTTGCTTGACCGCCATACTTTTCCCTAGGTTGTACAGAGCTGCAACTATCTCTTGATTCCTTCCTTCTTGCAAAAACCCTTGAACTCCTTGGAGGTATACTCTCTCACATTGTCCAATTTCAAGACGTTGATATTCATACTTGTGTGGTTTTCAATTAGAGCTATGAACTCATGAAACTTTCTAAACACCTCATCCTTGATCTTTAATAAGTAGAACCAAGTGTTACGAGAAGAATCATCAATAATAGGAAAGACAATATATGCTTCATTATCATTAGTAACTACTCACTTCAGTCCAAAAAAATTATACACTGGAGCTCAAGTTTTGATGTTGACTATCCAAGGGTGAGGTAAGGATGTGGAGTCAAGATATATATCTTTATGTTTCACAGGCTTACTTTTCCTCTCTTATCATAATGGTTCAACTTTGGTTGTAAAATTGAATCTAGAAGGCACATCTATTAGTGAAGTATCAAGTGTTCTTGAGGGCGATCAAGATGGTATTTTAAGGTCTGTTGGGCTACATCATTGGAAGGAGTTTCTTGATTCAATGTTATTTTTTCTCTTCCTATTTATTTTAAAGTTAAACTATCCACTCACTATGTCTCTTGCTCCTATGGATCTATTTGCACAACTTATGTGATTATCTAGAAATTCATCTTCTCCATGGATTGGGCACTACAAACTATAGGTCTCTCTCTAAGGACAACAATATTGTTATTCTTTTACATGATGATGGTAATTTGAAGATATTCTCATTTAGAATGGGTAGTGTAACTTGAGGAGAATTGGATTTATTAATACATGATTGTAGTATTAATTTAGAGCAGGTGAAAAAGCTAGGTCTTGGTATCCTCAACAATACATCAAATGCTGGGATCAACCCGGAATTTACACTGGATATCTTTGGAAAGACAACCTACATTATTACAAATATTAAGCTTCGAGGTGATGTTGTTCGAAACAATTATTTATGTGTTAAGATAGATTTAGCATAAGAAGAAATCTTCTTAGAGAGCCTAAACCCTACTGGATTTAAGGTTTATGCATTTTTTCTTCAATCACCTATCTCTTTATCTATCTATCTATCTATCTATCTATCTATCTATATATAATATATATATATATATATATATATATATATATATCTATATCTATATATATATATATATATATATTATATATTATATATATATATATATATATATATATATATATATATATATATAATATATATATATATATAATTATTACATCATAGTTTTCCTTCTTATAGTGTAGCTCATGTTTTTCCATTGAAGAGCAAGTTCTTTAATGTTATTGTAGGATGAATGAAAGTAGTTGTGAAATTAAACACATGAGAAGATTTTGATAAAGAGTTATGAATACCTGTGTTGATATATCTATGATTGGATATTTGCAGATAACTACGTTTAATTCCAATCCAGACATTGTAATGGTAGGTTTCCATGTTAATGTGGGAAATACATCACGAAGTCAAAGGAAAATGGATTCTTTATGGTTTGTCTTTACATTTGGACTTGTAGAAAAATTTCCACTTGTTCCTTTGTTGAATGCATATCTCGAGCACCAAAGGAAAGCATCAAAAGAAATAGCAAAAAAAGGAAGAGATCATGTTGGGTCACTGGTATGTTTATTATTATTGGTGTGCTTCATGCTCCCTTGTTAGTATAAACTATAAAAATATTAACTTGTCATTAGACATATTATTTGAAAACTTCAATGTCTTATTGTAGTATTAAACAAACTCAAAAGAAATTCATTCATTCAGCAATGTAATAAAGTGCATTGAAGAGCAAAAACTTGAATCGCAGATGCCTCCCAAAGATCTTGAAAAACATGTGGTTCAGTTATAGAAAGACATGGAAGAGAGGAAAAGATATGCAAAAGCCATTACGACTGAGACTAAACGGGCTCGTATTAACAGTGAAAAAGGTGGTGGTGGTGTTGATGGTGCTAGTGTTGTTGTTGGTTCACTGTTCTTTAAACCTTCCCCTCCCAATGCCTTTGCCCTTCCCAATTATTCTTCGTTGCTCCCTAAAACTACCCCTCCTAGTAAATTTTCCCTTTCCAATTCTTCTTTCTTGCTCCCTACTAAACCTACCCATCTGAGTGATTTTTCCCCTTCAAATTTTCCTGACATACAATGTCTTGTATAAAATTGAGCAGATTTGGTAAATGAACGAGGCATATGTAGTGTTTTTAAAAAGATTGTATTATTTTACTGCATAGCATCTAGTATAATCCTCCTGTGATGTTTTGAAGTGTATTTTAGTACCCCCTCTCTATAGTTTTCACAAATATTCATGTCTATATTATGTTACTTTGTGCATGTAAGAGACATGAAAATAAATTGGTATTACAAGTTGAAGTGCCATGTTCTCTAAGCACTCTTTACGACAATGACTATAATGTAACAGGTTAATTGGAGTACAAATCACCACAAAAATTATTATGAGAGGGATATACCAGACATGCCTAGATTTCATGGTAAGACAAAAACAAGGAAGTTAAGAAAACAAGGAATTGACTTCAATTCAAAACAATCCCACTTTACAAGTGAGGGACGTGCATCATGGTGGTCTCCTATGGTTGTTTGATGGAGGAATTATTACTCTAATGTTTTCCGAAGTTTCCAGGAAATGGGGATATAGGAATGTAGGGATCCATATGAGGGATGTGTAGAGACACCCAAAACATTTTCGGGAACAGCACAAAGAACTTCAGGGTACTCAACATAAGGGAGTGCCTGAAATACTAAAAGTAGAATGTAGCCTTAGGATGGGTTTGTTGGAGGTTCTAGAAGCCAAGTTGTTGTGAGTTCTAGAAATTCCTAATATCTTAAGGCTCAAAACCCAACCTTGCATATCAACACCACCCTAATCATGAGACTTGGCATGGCATACATCAAAGTTCCAAGGCACTTCTACTCAAGTTGTGACCCATGGCATGCTTTCTAGATCTTTCTTCTAGTTGGAGGTCAGTTGAACCTTATACATTCATTTGAATGAAATAGAATTAAGGCACATTATGTAGTAATTTTTTTCCCATCTCTTGGACCAACATGTGAGCTATCTAAATCATCTAGTGCAATTCAACCTATAGAATTTATGAAATCGATCCTACCACATATTCTTTTGTTGAAGTTTTGAAATTGAGCTAGATCCTTTTGTTGAAGCTCCAACCTTTTTACATATATATTTTTATGCCACAAAGTCCCTAGTAGTCTTTCCTTTTAGGGATAATGGTAAAGCTTAGTTGATGTAATTCTTACTGTGTAATTTTGGAGAGATGGAAATTGGATCACATCCACCTTAGTTTCATTGAGAAAGAGCTGAGGTTCATGCTAATATCCTGGACATGGGTGGGCGTTGTAGTGTTTGTATGTCCAGGTGATGGACGTTAAATATAGATAGTGCATTGACTACATGAACATGATGTACACACACGCCTATCTAGATTCAAGTATGATATTGACCTAGGGGTTCCTAAGGTTGATGATCTGTCAAATACACACAATTTATTGAGTTCTGAAAGATAGAAATAGGATATATGCATCCTCTCGCTTCACAAACTGGGAAGTGCATCTCAGACATGGGTCTATATAGATTTGTGCTTCATGCTGGGGTAGTAGAGCATGACACACCTCTAACTTATTGACCGATTTATGGGAGTTGTTTGGTTTGTTAATCATGAGGAGCTAGGGATGGGTTTTGGAGCCAAATTGCAAGAAGAGAAATTACAGTAAGTCCATGAAGCAAGATTCGAATGTACTGTGTAGTGGGTATCTAACACCCAAAAAAATGTGGTAGTGTTGGTATTTGGGGGTTTATATTTATTTCTTTCAAGAAATTTAGGATATAATGATTGTAATATCTGTGAATAAGGGGAAAAGCCTGTGTCTATGTAATAAAGATGGAGATATAATGTGCTCATAGGAGCCTTAGCATGCATGTGGCATTAATCATTGGCTGTAAACCATGGTTTGGACCTATGTGTTGCATTAAATATTAGAGGAGGAGATAATAAATAAAGAGATTGTTTTTATGATGCCACAGGTTGTGTATTCATGTTCATTTATCTGCTAGAATTAGGTGTTAAATCTCTCTTGATTCCTCCAATTATAATTTTGTGTGGTAGAATGCATTTCTTAGTTGTATTGATACATAGGGTGCAAATTGATATGGTCCTTTCTCAAACATTTCTTCAAGCAAGTGGTTGGACTCTATCTTCTAGGAAGATACACAACATGCATATCAATAATTATATTCAATTTGCAAGGAAATATTGGAAATGGACTCAAATATTCTAGACTCAGATTTAGTAGTACTCATGTTTGTGACAGAAGTTGAAGAATTGTGTTCGCAAAAGGTTATGGAACTTTATCAAGCAAAAAAAGACTAACTAAATATCAAAATTTGATCCACGTTGTAAACAAGATTCCTTTCTTTCATGCATAGACATTGGGAAAATGAAAAAATCAATTAGCTTAAAGCCCTGAAATAATAAATATTTTACTTAAAAGCCTTAAAAATAGGATCATTCAAAAAAAAATCTCGTGATGATCACTTACCTCACTTAATTTTTGTTGAAAAAACATAATATCATAATTATCCTTATGACTAGCTAGAAATTTTTCAAATAATCAAACAAATATATTAGTGTGTCCAGCTACCCAATAAAAACTCTCACTATTGTCTACTCCAACATTATCACTTAGATTGATTTATTTTGTATTTTTTCCTTCTCGTTTCTTTGGTTCAATATATCTTAAAAGTTACAGAGATCTAGTCATTTTTATAGGACATTGAGTTGGGATGGCTAAAATTGGTAGATACCACCCTCAAAGCATTCAAAAGCCTCAATAGGTTGACAATGTTTTCACTGAAGTTTCCCTAAATTTAGTATGATATAATCCTTAGGTAACCAATCTCAGACATATCGTTGGTTAACTTATGTTGTTTGAAGTTTATTGAGTTTAAGTTTTATCAAGAAACTACTAGAAGCATACTAGCAAGGGCAAGCTGATTATCTCGATAACAATGTTATGGTTTGATCTAGTCCTTGAAAGGAACTTATAGTTGATGGTAAAAATTTCACATTCCTTTCATTTTTTTATCTTCACATATAACAAATATCTTTATGTTATAGCCTCTAGCTAGATATATACAATAAGTGCCACTCAGACGTTGGATGCCATCATTTTGGAGCTTGAACTTACTCAACTTAGCTTTGTTTGAGTTGAAAATGTCATTAAATCTCATTATATCATCTATTGCAGAGAGTGGATCCAATTTACCTTTGTTTCAGTTAAAAATGTGATTAGATCTTGCTATATCATCTTTTGTATAGAATGAATCCAATTTCTCAGAGTCCATTTTCTTAAGGTATAACAAAGCTACTTTAATTCATTAAACTTACTTTTCATATTATGTTTGTTGGTTTTGATTCTGTAGGCCACATTTGCATTGGAAAATGGCATATTTAATGAAGTGTGGAAGGAGAGGGAAGCTTTAGTTCTGTCCTTCCAAACATTCTAAGGTATGTAATAATAATAATAAAAAATCTCCATAAAATGTTGTGCTTTGTCTTTTTCTTTTGATAATGGACTATTTATGTGATATCCCCTCTCTTACATAAAACTAGAGTCAAAACATACATGATTTTTTGGGATATGTGGACAATGGACAGATTTAGGCTAGCCATTTATCTAGAAATTTACACTGTAGAAGATCACGCATTTACAGTTGAATATTTTCTTGCCACTAAATTAGAGTTGTAGAGTTAGACTCCTATTTGTCAGGCATATACCTCACTTTTAAATCAATTTATTGTCAACTCTGTATAGACCTTCCATGCAAGGGAAAAGAGTGATCACTAACATTTCTTAATATTTCTGCAGACCAAGTAAATATTCCAAATGTGTATAAATTAGTTGCCCCTTGGAGAATTCAAAGAGTGGCATTATTGTAACAACAAGAAATTCGTTTATTTTGAGTTCTTCATTAGTGCATTAATAGTATATTGTTTATTCCATACAATACCTCAACAATGTATGATCAAATTATAGTTAAGCCTATCATAATATTTTGACTTACCCTCTTTTAGAGGGAAGCTAGAGTGTGTGTCAAGCTTGCACATCACAATTGTATCATGCAGAGTTTACCTAGGATAGTTTTGTGGATCTAAGCAACAAGATACCTGTTGGAATTCAAGGGGTAGCAATACTACAAAGTGGGAAAGAGGTTTCACACTTAACTTGGCATTCACATTATGGTTGGAGTCTGTTTCTTTGCAAGATGTTGGATACCCCAACATCCTTTTTATGACTGAGTACAAAATTGAATCCTTCGACATATTCCTCACTCAATTGTGATTACATGATGATTTTTATTAGAAGTGACTCACACCTATAAACTTTACTAGGGTTGTTTTTGAGTCTTTGGAGGTGGTTAGCTTTTCAAAGCACACATGTACAAGAAGACGAGAAATAATATGCCCAAGTAATTTTAAGTTATCTCCCTGCGAATAGGGTGTTCTCATTCATAAACCTGACGACTCACTCGATTTATTTCTAGTGAACAACTTTGGGAATTTCCATGAATCATGAGACTATTCCAACCCCATAACTATAAATTTCTTATTTAAATCTATACATAATATATTATAATCTTCATAAGGAGAACTCCATTCTTGTTTCGAAAGAAGCTGAAATAAACTTGTACCATGTTATTTAATATTTTCTATATTTATTCGCATCCTTGGTCTGTGACATAAAGATGCAACTGGCTACCTTGCATTTTCTATACTAACACTCTTAAAAAATAATAAAGTATGCCCAAATCTATCATTTAAAATGATCTATGTATCTCACCTTTTGGTTTTTCAATTATCGAAGTTGTTACCTATATTGATGATATATTCTACAACCAAAACCATGGTGACACTATATGTTAGAGTTTTATGCGTGTTTCTCTGAAGGTGTTTCTCCTTTAGTAGAACAACAATACACTGCAGTTTCCATTAAGGGGAGAAGTGTAGCGAGTAGCAACCTTGGCCTGTGTGAATATGGGTTGAATTCACATCAGACTCTATCTGTTGTTTTGAACGTTTTTCTCCTTCAATAGTACTTCATCTCAGTAGATCCTTTCGGTCTGCAACTTTAGTCGATGCATGCAACCTTGGGATACATGCTGTATATTATAATTTTCCTATGATGGTGTAGCAAGGATGAAAGAAGTGCATTGATTTTAGGCATCTTGTGGTTGTTGTATGCAAGCATGCTTATTTAGTGTTTCCCAAACTTAGATAGATCCATATTTAGTATGCTTTTATAGTTTGACTTAGATGCTCACTTTCCTTAATTTAGGTGTTTTTCTTAGTTCTGTTTTATGCACAGATTTATATTTAATAAAAGTGAAAAGTAGAGAAGGGTTCTATATTTTGAGCAGGGGACACACTTCTACATAGGAGGTACTCTATTATAGGAAGCTTTTGCCATGAAGGTTAGGCTCTTTATCCGAGAATCCCAAGAGTGGTGCTATTGTAGCAATAAGAAATTCATTTATTTTTAGTTCTTCATTAGTGCATTGATAGTATATTGTTGATTCCATGCAATACCTCAATAGTGTATGATCAAATTACAGTTAAGCTTGTCATAATATTTTGACTTAACCTCTTTTAGATGGAAACTAGAGGATGTGTCAAGCTTGCACATCATAATTGTATCATTCAGAGTTTACCTGGCATAAGTTTTGTGGATCTAAGAAACCAAATACCTATTGGAATTCAAGAGGCAACAATACTACAAAGTGGGAAAGAGGTTTCATAGTTAACCTACCTTTCACATTATGGTTGGAGTCGGTTTGTTGGCAAGACGTTGGATACTCCAACTTCCTCTTTATGACTGAGTGCAAGATTGAATCCTTCGACATATTCCTCACTTAATTGTCATTAAGAGATGGGTTTTATCAAAAGTCCTTCACATATATAAACCTTGCTAGGGCTCTGTTGTGCTATACAACAACGCCCCATTTCAAAAAATCTTACTTTAGAAAATTATAAATTGAAATGGGTCCCTTTTAGATTAAATTGGTATTAATCCATCACTCTTCTAAAGGTTCGGAAATAAACAAAACAACTTGAAAACTTTTGAAATAAATCAGTCATAAAAAATAAAACGAATAATCCTTTATTATTGCGACAAAGCGATCGCAAGATCGCATATCGCAACAACAAAGGATGCATAACCATGACCCATTGATTTTCCCCGATGCGATAAAAGCAAAATAGCCAATGATATCGGGAAAAATAAAAATAAAAACCCCCTCCCCTTTACTCCGACGTGATATTGCAATCGGCGATTGGGGAATGCGACGTGAACATAATGAAATCTCCTCATTCAATCTCTCGATGTGAGTCAAGCGATATCGCTATCGGCGATCGGGGATTCCATAAGACTTAAATAAAATTGCCCAAGCCTTCCTCTGATTGCCGATTGCAATGAGCCCAAAACGTGACTTTCGAAAAGGATCAATATGATTTCACTCTATTATATATTAATTATCATTGAAAGCCTTTTCTCTTCCCGATAGAGATTCTCTCGCTTCCAACCGCCAAAAAATCAAATCCACGCTTAAACCATTTTTCGGAAAATAAAGGATATAATGAGCAATTAAATGATTGACAGGTTTTAACAGCCAATTAATGAGCATTCATGCCTAAATCCTTTCATAGATTTCATCCACGGGAGCCTTATGATAAATCCTCCATTACGCATTGATTGACGGAATTTCCTCATACTTGGTTTTCACCATCTATTCCCTGCATTACGTCTATTTTTCTCTTGCGCAGAGTTTTTCCGTAGTAACAATGGGAAAGAAATATAAGAAGTCTGGAACGCCTTCGGCTCCTATGGTAATAGGACAATATGCCACCGATCCTGGACCAAGCAAGAAGGGATTAATCTCATATACCACATGTCTCGGCCTTGGCAGCACTACTTGGCAAAATATTTACAACCTGGTAGAAGTTGAGGACCCTCAGCAAACATCGGTACAAGCTTCAGCAGGTTCAAGCCAAAATCTGATGCTACTTTAAAAGATTTGGTTGATTCCTACCTACATAGGATAGAAGCTCGAGAGCAAATTCTTCTGTATACGGATGTGGTGAGATGGGAAATTGAGGAAATTCCAATTACGGACAGAACATTCTGCACTGTTGATGGAAGAGTATTTGGTTCATTTCAACCCAACGATTTCAAACAAATGTACCATTTGCCCGAGCCAGAGAAAAAGTACAATAAAGCATTTCTGGAGAAGTTTCGAGATGAGAATGAGATCGAGTTAGAACCTATACGAGAATGGAGACAGAACCCGACGAAACAAAAACATGAGTCTTCGGGTAAGTACTTCGTTGACTCCTTATGCTCTCCTTATTGTTATGCTGGAGTCATGATGTGTCGATTGTGGGGATTGCATGATTCTTCCAAATTTTCCATAGAGATGGTTCATTTGATGGAAGCGGCATGTAATAGTGAAATCATGGATTGGGGGACTATATTAACGGATAAGTTGGCTACGACTATTCTTGAATTCAGAAACAAATCTCGTGTTACTGATAGGTTCATCCCTCCATTTTATTTTAGTGCCTACATTATGGATACCCTAAGATCTCCTCTCAGGCTGAGATTGACTTGACAGCCCTAGGAACCTGGTTTGGAGAAGAAAAATTCACCTATGTAAGAGTTTTTGGCAGTCAGGCCAGACCTCATGTCCTCCCCTTGTAGATATCAGACAAGCTATTAGCTTGCGAAATAGCATATCAGCTTACAACTGCGTCAGCCATGAAAACTCTCAGAAATTCAAAGAAGAAAGTTTGGCCTCCTTTTCCTCTTAAGTGTGGCGTCTATACTCTGCATGATTATAAACATGCAGAGAAAGAGGTAGAAAAAATTAACGTCCTAAGTCTCGCGACTCTGCCTAATAGACGTTTTGACCCGAAGAAAGTCATCGATAATGCCCTAGATCAAGCCAAGCTTACTAAATTCGAGCACAAGGAAGATGAGTTTGATGACCTGTTCTCCTTTGCCGAGTTAGTCTTCCAGGTACAATAGCTAGCCAGAATGAGATATCGTGATGACGGGTTAGTAAAATTTAACAAACTTAGAGAACAGAGGTTGCAAACTCTTCCTCTAGATTTGTTAGCTACTACCCCGATGATTCAGTCAAGCGAGCCTGAGCAACAGCTTACTAATGGACCTCCTGCTACATCCGCAATCTATGAGGAAGTCCAGAGAAGAGAACAGGAGGAACTTCGGAGGTTAGAACACGAAGAGACATAGAGAAAAGAACAAGAGGAGGCAGAAAAGAAGCAACAGGAGAGAATAAGGGAGGAAGAACAGAAAAAGTAGTAGGAGTAGAGCAGCAAAGAAATAAATGTTGATATTCAAGTGGACCCAAGATTGCTTGAAGAATGGCAACAATTCAATACAATTATAGGCAATCTTGAGACCTCAACGGACACTGAAACATCCAAAGCTGTCGATACACAAGATACAACATCAAAGGAGGTTCCAAGCAAAGGAACCAACGGTCCACCCTCAAATACAGTAGTATAAATAATTCCGAAGAACCCTTCCGATCAAATTATTTTGCAAGTGGAGGACATTCCTCCACTAGATGTTTTCTATAGCCCAAAACACAGGGCTGTGATAAAGCGACAGTGGAAAAGAAGAAGGATTGATCAACCTTCTCTGTTCCCTGAACAAACAATAACAGCAAATGTGGTATGGGGAGAAGAATTCAACCCATCCGATGACCTGACCAAATTATCTCAATATGTCGGTGCCTATTCGGTAGCCACCATGGATAAGGCATCGGAGGTAAGCAATTTGTTGAAGGAAAAGGATCAAGCGATCGCTTCATTACAAGAATAGCTATTGGAAGAGCAGCAGAAGTTAGAACAGCTACAACAGCAATTGTCCACACAACAACAATTAAATAACCAGCTAAACAAACAGTTGCATGAAGAGAAGCAGAGGATCGATTCGGGAGCAATCCAGAAACGGAAGGAACTGTCCGAGGCATTATCAAAGTTCAAGGCGATGAATGAACAGATGGAAAAGACAAAGGATGATAAAATTGCTCAATTATTAACTCAAGTAGAAAGGTTCAAGAGTCTTCCCCAGCCTGCTGAGTTCAGAGTAGAGGCAATGCAAATTAACAAGGCATTAATAACACAAATAAGATTGTTATGTCATGAAATCGCCCAAGTTGAACCTTTATGCGACATAACATCATCTATAATAGATAAGTCAGTTGATTCCAGGCAAGATTTAGAGCAAGTCGAAGACACTTTGACAGATTTTCTTACTTGGCAGGATTCTAATGAGCGAAAGGCAGCAAACTTGCCCAAAATCTTAGAATCCCATAAGGAAATCCTATTCACAGAGTGGCAGTCCCAATTAATGAAAGCAGAGAGAGCTGTTTCCAGATGCAAGTTATCTACGAGAAATTTAATTGACTTGATCAATAATACTCTCTATTTATCTAACATGATTTCTCAATGTACACCAGGTAAACTATTATCGGCCAAGACATTGGGCAGTCATGTCCAAGAGCTAGAAAAGAATGGGAGATTGATCTCAGGGATTAAAAGTTTAACTTGGGACACCTATTGGTTGTTCCTAGTAAAACCATACAGTCAGAGAGCCGCCCTCAAATGCCTGATGGATGCAATAGGGTGTATCATTCCCGATATACATGATGCCACCTATGCTGCTCAAATTAATTATTTGCTCAAATCTCCAGCTCAGCCACCCTCAAGAAGTGGAGCCAATGCTGGCAATATGCCAACTCAGAACAAAGGGCAAACAACGAGAAGAATGAATCATCGCTGCCAATTTCCAGATCATTGTGGGAGAGATATTTTAAGATCGGATTATACCAATTTAGTAGAATTTTAATTTTGTATTTTGTTAGCTTAGATTAGTATTTATAGACCCTTTCATGTATTTAGAAAGGGTCGTAAGTTTTTGTATATGACTTAAGCCTGAAGTTGCACTACTGTACTTTAGGCATATTCTTTTATGAAGACTAGACCAATCTTTCCAAATTTTGATAATGAAGCTTTGATGTGAATGTGCACTATTGCCTTTATTTTAAAGTATTTCTGAATCGGAAGAAGGAATTCAAATTTCGATTGGCGTAGGGAATAATTCGCAGCTCATATGGTACTATTATCTATGTCTAAATTTATTCCTTTTATGTGAATTGTTGTTTGGTCATTTATGCTATTATTGAATATATGAATGTGTTTTAACAGTAAACTTTATGCTTTCCACTATTGGATGTTTACACTTTTCTATTCTTTCAATCATGCATGTATCGGTAATATAAAAGAGAAGTGTAATATTGTTTTATCAATTACTTCGTTCAACTATTTGAATGAAGCAATTATCATTTAAATGAATGTCTTTGTTTATTGCATAGTGTCATCTATATGCCCATCAAAAAACATAGATTATTAAACATTGCACTTAAAGAATAGAAGCTTCCCGGGATAAAATAGTCATTTACGTTTTCATTCATAGAATAAGTCCTCCATTTATTATCACTTGTTAGGAAACCAATCATTCATTCACCCCCTTTTATTCACTATTAGGAAACTGGTCCCATTATATCTAGTCAGAGCCACCATCCCAAATGGAAAAGGAGTTGTATTAAGGTCCGGACCGGGTGGTTATCCCCCGATGTTGATGTAACGATTTTCGAGGCATCAACAGGCTGTTATTGAGTCTTTGGATGTGGTTATATTTTCAAATTACACACATACAAGAAGATGAGAAACAATATGCTCGACTAATTTCAAGTTATCTTCCTGTGAGTAGAGTATTCCCTTCCACAAACCTGATGACTCACTCTACTTCTTTATAGCGAACAAATTTCAGACTTTTCATGAATTGTGAGACTATTCCAACCCCATAACTATCAATTTCTTATTTAAAGTTATACCCACTAAATTAGAACCCACACAAGGAGAATTACATTCTTAGTTCAGAAGAACCTGCAATTGACTTATACCATGTTATTTAATATGTATTTTTTCCCATCCTTGGCCCATGACATAAAGATGCAATAGGCTATCTTCCATTTTCTATTCTAACACCTAAGCAATAATAAAGTATGCCCAAATCTATCATTTCAAATCATCTATGAAAATCACCTTTTTGTTTTTCAATTATCGAAGTTGTTACTTATATTGATGAGTTCATCTTCAACCGAGGCCATAGTGACAATATCTGTTAGAGTTTTATCTGTGTTGCACTAAAGGTGTTTTTTCTTCAGCAATGCTACAATACATTGCAGTTTCCATTTAGCAGAGAAGTGTACCCAGTAGCAGCCTTGGACTATGTGCAAATGGGTTGAATTTACAGTAGACTTTATCTATTGTTTTGAAGGTGTTTCTCCTTCAATAGTACTTCATCTTAGTAGATCCTTTCAATCTACATCTTTAGCAGATGGACATAGCCTTGGGGTACATGCTATAGATTCTAGTTTTTTTGTGAGGGTATAGAAACGATGAAATAATCTCATCGATTTTAGGCATATTATGGTTGTTGTATGCAAGCATGCTGGTTTAGCGTTTCCCAAACTTAGAGCCATATTTAGTATACTTTTATATTTTGACTTATATGCTCACTTTTCCTAATTTAGGTGTTTTTCTTAGTACTATTTTATGCACAGATTTATCTTTAAGAAAAGTGCACAATAGAGAAGGGTTCTATATTTTGAGCAGGGAACACTCTTTTAGGTAGGAGGTATGCTATTCTAGGGAGCTTCTGTCTTGCATGTTAGGTGCTTTATCCTAGATAGAGTTCCAAGTCCCTGCCTCCTTGACAAAGTACTTGTCAGACAAGACACTAGTGGACAGAGTTCCAAGTCCCTAAATTCTCCAAAAACCCACCTTAGCCTAGCTAACTAGCCTAAAATAATTTACTTCCAGTCATCTCTTGGCTATGATTTCATAGAGAGAGCCCTCTTTAGTTTGGTATGGATAGCTACCAAACTAAAAGCTTGGTCTGTGGTTACCTCCATCTTTTCCTCATCAGCTTGGGACATTGTGGAGATAACAGAGGGCATGACAACTAGAGAGTGCCAAGGTGTTTTAGTGAATGTAAGGTTCCCAAGTCATGGAAAACTGTAATTCTATTTGTGAGGAAAATGGCATCAAAGAAGATTTTTGTGAATCTTTCTGGACCAAAGGCTCTCAAAGGTGCATCTTCAAAAAACATTGGTGAATGAACTCCACTTGAGTTCATGGCTACAAATCTTTCAAGTGCCTCAAATAATAAGAAGTTGATTTCAGACTGGAAGAATTCAAAAGAGATGAAATTCCCATCAAAAAGCTAGTATGTGAAAGGAAGAGAAAGCCAAAATATATCTATATATTGATATACCGAATGATAATGGAATTTGTGAGCTGATGGGAAGAGTGATAGGTATGTGTTCAACACCGGACAGTGAAGATGTTTACATACTTACAAAAGCTCACAAGTCACATGAAAGGATTAAATATCGACTATCATATTCATTATATGACACGAGAGAGGTATCTACAAAGTTGTGTAAACAAATCGTAAATGAGATGAAACAAAACATCGTAAGTATTTTTATTTTTATTTTTATTTTGCTTTCTTGAAAGTGTCTCGCTATATTTTTTTAATTTTGTTTTAATTGACATATGATATTTTCTTTGGCAAAATTTTGTTGAAATTTGTTCAATTAGGTTGGGAGGCATTCATTTCATAGATAATGATATCATGAAAGTTGTTAGCAGTTTTTACTCAGTGTCAGAAGAAGATAAGGAAAAAAAGTAAAATGTAGTAATTGATGATGCTACAGAACTACATCCAAAGGACAAAAAAAAAGGCTTCTAGTCGATAAATCTAGCAAGGGTAGACAAGTTACTTTTGAGGATGATGAAGTTGAAATTGATAGTGAAGCATATGTTACCGTTACTGAGAAGAGCCATAGAAGACCAAAAGTAACAACGCCCAAGAATAAATCCGTTGAGAATGTTAGGACGAAGAAAATTAAAGTTGAAGATTTTCAAGTAGTCATTAACAACAGTCAAGAACCTAGTGAAACTTCAAAAGAAAGTAGAGAAGTCGTTACACCACGAGCTGATTTAGAGGATGGCATTATCAAAACAAAACAAAATTCCATTCGACAGAATTTGACAAAGAGAAACTTAATTGATGGTGCTCGTACATTTCAGCTTAATGTCAGACAAAGCTATAAGGCAATTGAAGGACAATTTCAATATCAAGTTAGAAAGCCACACCATCTGTATGTTCACAACTTGAAGACATTGATGAGGTACAATCCATATGCTCATGTGGTTAATTATGTGCTTCTTGTTGATCGAGTTCAAGTTTCCAACAAAGAAGCATTTGATAAGTCAAAATGTTTTGAATACAATTATTATGTGCTTGGGGGAAACCATTCTGTAGAAGCTCAAAGAAAATTGATGGAGGAATATCCCAATAACACACATTTTGAAACAATGAAATGTATCATTTATGCTAGTTTATCAGATACAGAAGAAAAGTTAGTGGCATGAGATCATAGTTCAGTTAATGAATATAGGATTTCTATGACTTTCATCCAAAGGGTTAGATTTATTCATAGTGAATTTCAAGAAAAATGTGGTGGGGATAGGATAAATGTTACTGCAGATTTTTGAAGGGAATGTTGTATGGAAATAGGCTATCAAATTGAAGCGAAACCCAATTCAAATGGTGGAAAACACAACCTTCCTAGTGATATATTCAGAGGTGTTGATAACATTTTCCAATTCGCATTTAGAACTAGATATGTTTGGAAGTTGATTGATGAGGATTTTAGCATGTGGGAAAACATTGGGATTAAAGACCAGAAGGTGAAAAATTCTAAGCCATTGATATGTGGCAGCAGTAAATCAACTCCTGAATTGAAGCAGCTTCCAGAAGATATGACTATCACACCATGGAGAGCAATGCAAGGAGTGAAAGATGAAAAAATTGTCAAAACAATGTTATCTCATGTGAAGTCAGGGGAATTATCATTGGAGGAAATGTCTGAGGAATTTCAAAGTAAGTTTGTTGAATTATATTTTTATTTATTTCTAGATTATAATTTTCTTTTAAATAAAACATGTTGTTCTTGGTAGTATTTGTTATACATATCATTATATTAACTTTTTGTTACTTTATCTATGAAGTCATAAAGTTTACAGGAAAATTCAAAAGCAAATGGTTAAATTTTTGTGAGTATAGTTGAGATGATGTTGTACGCACCTATCCAGATTCAAGTTCTACATCAACATTAAAAGCTTTTTAACTTGCATTTAAAAAGGTATCTTGATTTACACATTCATTTTTATTCATTTGTATACTATTTTTAATTTATAACTTACACATATATTTGTTTATTTTATAAAAGATGAAGAAGGATGATAATGGAGGGCCAACTAACTTTAGAACCTTTATTGAAAAAATAAAGATCGAAAGACTAAGGAAGCAACGTATTAAGAATGTTGAACTTGATCCAACTCTTACTCATTTCATTTGGAATGGGCTAGACACTGTTCAATATCAAGTAATACAAGGTGACTGTGAAGACATTGCTAAACTCATACTAAAAGGGAGTATGCCCTAGTTATTGCAGATATTCCCCATGGTTTCAATATTCCAAACATTGACTATGATAGTGACCCTTATACTTATCAAGCTCTTAGTAAAGTGGCTGGGGGATTTGTAGAAGTCACGTCATCACCATTATGGAGATTTGTGACATTTCATTCAAATACACAATTGGCAATGATATTGTCAAGCTTCAAGGAGAAAACAAATTCAAGGATGCAACTTACATGGTAAGACGTTTAACATGTATATTTGATTAAGGTTGAAAAATTCATTTATGTACAAGTTGATTGAACTTTTACTATTTCATATTACAGGCAAAAGTCAAATCTTCTTAACCGTGAAGATCAAGTATTTATAAATGATTGTGAGTTCATTCATATTGATAGTTGGGCAAAAGATGATAGCTATATGTCTATGATTTTTAGTCGGGTAGACGGAAAGAGTTATAGCCAAATACTGACTTATGATGTTGTTGTGAGAAAGCTAACATATGAAGAAAAATAAGCAGAAGGAGAGATAGTTAACATTTATCAAAAACCACAATTATTGATTAAATATCTTATAGACATATGTTCAAATGAAGGAGATTGGGTTCTGGATTTATTTTCTAGCTCAGGTAACTTTTATTATATAGAATTGAATTTCAATATGTTATTTTTTAATTAATATATCATTGTACTAATTTACTTCATTATTTTTTTTGTGCTTGATAATTAGGTACAACACTAGCATGCTACCTTCAAAAAGGATGAAATTGCATTGCAATTGAAAAGATCCATTACAGTGCAATTTCATTCAGCAAAGAATTAATGCTCTTCAATTTCTTCTAGATACAATGCAAGAAATTGGGTTGAAGAAAGAGGACTTTAGTGAATCATGTGTGGCAAAAAAATAAAAAGAACCTCAACCACCATTACATGGGATGTTTGGAAAAACATACATTGGGAGATTCGCAGACATCAAAGATCCATTAGAAGAAAAAAATGAGCAAAAGGAAGCATAAAATATTGTGGAAGAAGACAATGATGAAACTCTAGAGGACGAAGAGTTTGGATTACGTGACATTGTTGATTAAATTTAAGTTATGCTTGGAAGTCAAGCTCATTTTTTGTAACTATTAAGTAGTTATACTTGCATCATTTTGACTTTGACATTTTATGCGAAGAATATACACTCAGTTAAGGTTGTTATGCATTCAATATTTGTAATATGTGATTTTCACATTAATTTTTAAGTTAATCACTATTTTTTGAAAGAAAAAGTGATTATTATTACTTTTTTGACGTGAAATTCATAAAAAAAAAACTATTATTTAACTATTTTTACTTAAAATTTTCATATAAAAATTGTGATTTTCGCATATCAATTGTAGAAAATAATTATCAAAACGTGTAGTTTTTTTAGTTATATTTATGTAAAAAATGGCTATTTTTATATCCATTGTTAAAAAATATTGTTTTCTAGAAACAATTATTGCTTGTGGATTGAAAAATTAATTAACGATGTATAAATATGTAGAATATCGAAAATTCAAAATATCGACCTTCTTCTTTAAATATGAAAAACAATAAAAATCTCACTACAAAAAAAAATAAGATTAAAATATAAACAAGAAAATATGAAGAAAAAGACCACTTCAAAATTATAAATTTACAAAATAATTATTTACATTTCATACATTAGAAAATAAAAAAAATAAAAAAAAAGCCTTATAAAAAAGGGCTTGGTGTAGAATTACCACGTTTTTAAATTAGCATAGAAAACACTACCATTATAAAATGCAATGTACATAAAAAAAATTGTAGTGCCAAAAACGAAGCTCTAAAAAGCACACGTGTGTTCTACATTGCCCCTTTTCAAAATCGGGTCACTTTTTTGCTATCTCTACAAAAGGGGTAGCAATATGAGTTCCCGTTTCAAAGTTTACATTGTTGAGTCCTTCTTCTCCCTTGGCCAGATCACTACCTTCAGGTGCATACCTTGGGCAAAGATAATGAACAAATCCATATGTGTTTCTAAAGTGTAGGCCACCCTGTGGATTCTCCTTGATGATTTATAGGCCATGCAAATTTCAAATGCATTGATTGTTGCCTATTCCAGTTCATGTAATCTTCTCGTGTAAAACCTGTGGCAGCTCGTTCCATAGCTGGCTCGTACTGTTTCTCTTAATTGCCCACTGCCCACTCCCTTTTTCCATAATGCAGACATCTTATCATGAATAGTGATATCCACGGTCATCATTCCTTTTATCAGCACATCCACATGATCCATCTCACGCAACCATGACCCTTGTGTTTGGTCAAATGTACGCGCACCATGGTACTCGTGCATTTTGTTCCCCAGGCTGCTTTATCGTCCCTCACTCTCTTCAAACTAGGTGGAGTGGTGAGACTATCCTCGAAACGAATAGTCAAGCAGTTGGCCCACCCGTGTAGGGCTTTAGGTGACTACCATTCACTCTTCCAGGGAAGGGGCCTCCATTGATTTCAGCCAGCTGAACCACGCCCCCATCAATAACTTCTTTGATGACATAGGGTCCCAGCTAATGCATGTGGAGTTTACCTCGGAATTTTTCAAACTTACTATCATAAAGCACTACTAGATCATTCTCCTTGAAGGTGGGCACCTTGATATGGCAATCGTGCCATGCTTTCTCGCGTGGTTTCTGTACCTATTGATGGAATCCAACCAGAAACTGTTCCTCCACCAATTCCTCTAGTTGTGCGAGCCTCTCTTTCAATGCCCCATGGTCTGCCATACCTGTGATTGCCACGATCCACAAACTAGGCACAATATATTCCATAGAAATAACAACCTCCTTGCCATAGACTAAGCGAAATGGTGTCTGGCTTGTCAGGTTCTTGCACGTAGTTCGGTATGCCCATAGCACAGCAAGGATGCTCAAGTCCCAGTCATTTTTTCGTGCGTTACAGACCTTAGTCAGCGTGATCTCCAAAATTTTGTTGAATGCCTCAATGGTCCCATTTTCTTACGGATGGTAGGGCATACTATGTTGGTGATATATCTGGAATTCCTCAGTGAGTGCGCTGATAATTTCATTCAGAAAATGCGTTCCCCTATCACTCATGAGAATTTTGGGGCAACCAAACCTGGTCAATACATTTTCGAACAAGAATTGTGTTGCTGTCACAGTCGTGTAATCCTTAACTGGTTGTGCCTCAGCCCATCGGGTTAAATATTCAGTCGCAGTGATGATATAGCGTGCGCCCGTCTTTCATCTTGGTTTAATAGGCCTGACAAATTCGATCGCCCATTTCTCAAATGGTTGTAGCATCATCTGTGGCTAAAGTGGCATTTCATCCCTTCATGATGGTTTGCTCGTCTATTGGCATACATTGCAGGCCCGACAGTATTCTTTTGAATCTTGAATCAAAGTTATCTTCATCATTCCTAGGTCTCCTAGAATCCCTTTTAGCTCCGTAGTTTTTGTAGGGAATAAATCTCGGTATTCTCGGAGCAGATCGCCAACCATTTCCATCGTGGCATCATCCCAGTAGTCCCTAAGCGTATCATACTTCAACTCTTCCTCTGTTCCGATATTTACTTGCTTTGCTTTTAATGGCACCGTGATGTCTGGATTTCTATCTCAGGACCGCGCATCTCATGACTCCCTTCGGATTCTGGTATATTGATGTTACGTGGGTCATCCTCATCATCGTCTACTTGTACATTGTAACATGCTAAGGCTTGGCTCAACTGTCACGACGAGTTCGATAGCATTACTTCTTCTGGTTCCAGCGGTGTTCTGAATATGGTAGACTTTATTAGCTGTAATGCGTCATCCACGATATCCATCCATTGGTCTTCAAAGAGAAATGTCGACAAAAACCCTTCGCATAGGATATCCCACTCGCTGGTGCCATGTTTGAGCTCTTTTTCCATATACCAGTTCCTTGGAATGACATCCACGGTATGATAAAATAAGTGCACCCATTCTGGTTGAGGATCTACACCATAAGTTTTGGTCCATTTGGTCAGGTGCAGGAGCGGATCATCTCGTCCATTGTATTTCTCTATTATTCGTAGCTGTGGTTTCCCAAATATTATCTGCATCATGCTCTTGCAACTACACCAATTTTGAAGGTGTCATGTGCAATGTCCATTTTAGCGCATCAAACCATTAGTACTCTGGTACCACGCTTTCAAAATTAACCAGGAATTCATCCACTACTGTCAGCCCATCATACATTGGCAGCTCATGGTTTTGAGCTTTAATGCAATAGAGTGATTTTGTCATCATATTACAACGTAACATGGTTACCCTTTTCACCTTGTTTCACCATCACTCATCCTTTTCATTTGAATCGCTGGTGCATGAGCCGTCATAGCCCCGTGAGAGTCTCCACTCCTCCTTTGGCCTATTGCAGCAATTTTGTAAATACAATCCAATGCATCGTCTCTTTCTTTGTTGCGCCCAGGTTCTATGTAGCGTGGTCTGTCTATTGGATCTAGCAGAATGACTACATGGAGAAACTTCTTCTCAAATATCATCTCTCTATTTGACGTCAATAACCCCATTCATTGCAGTGGCCCAGTCTCTCCCTAGCAACGTAGGGTACAGGCTATTTTCGTCCACGATTTCAATAACTTTGAAATTCGTCTGGGTACTTGCGTCATCAATATCTACTATAATTCCATGCAGCCTTCCCATGGGCAAGATCTTCTGTTGATTGGCCATCTGCAATTGGATAGGAGACCACTGTAGTGTGGGCTTACCCATGTGCTCCCGAGTTTGTTTAGGAAATACGTTTGCATCTGAACCTAGGTCTAGAATGACCTGAACCATCTCGTAGTAACCAATATGCACCGTTAACCGCATCTCCTGACCCGTGCGCGATGTGTGCCTTCCTAATTTCCTAACTGCGTGAGGTTCACCCCACCCTACGAATCTATTAATCACTTCCTATAACCTTTTAATTTCCCTGTTGTCGCGAAGCAGTTTTATGCATGTCTCTAAAAAGGTAGTCAACATCAAAGGATCCCTAGCCTGCTCAGGCCAATCCCTACTACCTCAGGTAGAGACACCCGCAAATATTTCCCTACCTTCCATATTGGCCTCCCCATTAACCTCTCCTATGGTTGTGCTGCTCTGCAACACCATGCTTACCATGGGTTCATCATTGTGTGGTTCGGATCTCATCATCTGCACATTTTGCGTTGTTGTAGGAGGCACTTCCTTCATTTCGCAAATTTGTGCTATCAGCATGGGGCAATCTAGTAGCTCATGATAGAATTGCTCGCAATAAGGATATGATATTTGGGTTGGATTGGTACAATCCCAAACGTAATGTGCTAGCCCTCCACGGTTGTAATAAATTAGTTTCCCTCGACCCCTTCCTAGTCCCATTTTGCCCCATCCTCGACCCCATCCTGGGAACCAACTGTGCACCATTGTTGCAGTTAGATCCTATCCTCGCACCTTAGTTTTCATTCTGTAGGCAAGTGCCCAATCCATCAACATTCAATAGCTACGGAAATCTCTTTCTTCATCACCCACTGATCTACAAAAGTTGCAAAAAGAGCTGCTAGGGGGTCTGGTTGTATTTTGGCAATGGATGACAATTATCAGTGTTGTGCTTTCCTCCTACCTGAAAGATTGCACACCAGAGCAGGGCAATCACGCTTGGCCCTATCTATGCCTCTGGTCGTAAGGGTGTCAGTCCCCACGTGACTACAAAATTCACCGAGACTAGACAGTGATCTTTATTGTGTCCCTGACTTCTGCACTTTATACACCATACTTCCTCCCGGAATTTTGAACACGTTGTTTGTTCTTGTTTTAACTTCTATATTTCCAAACACAAATTTTGGACCTGCGGTTAGATTTTCTAAACTCCCAACCCCGGGTCTTGTATCAGGGTTTCATGCAGCCACACTTTTGCCTCCAGCTCTTCCGCTTGTGTTGCGATCTTCTGTTGTGGCAAAGCTAACTTCATATATGGCGTTAATGATGTGATGAACCAAGCGCAGTGTTGTGCATCCCTTAGGGTCATGTTGGCCTCGCAAATTGTGCTTTTCAACCTCTGATCCGAATCCCATGGGGTCTCACTAGGCATCATCGTGATAACTTTGAATCCTACAACTCACTACACTTTTGACTTTGGCCAGCTAAACTCCTTTTTTAATTTAGTATGGATGTTCGCGATCCCCGCCGTTGGGTTGATGCTTGAATACTTCATGTACCATGTTAGCACTCGGTCCTGCAATGCGCTGACTAAGATCGCTTTCTTGATGTTGTCATCTGTGACTTGCTGCATGTTCCATACTAATGTTAACACAAACCAAAACTGTTCCAGGTCTTTGCCTCCTCCTTTGAACACTGGTAACTGAATTGCATTCACGATAGTTACCCTTGCTCTACTACCGTTCTTGATCCTTTTGATTTTTCAACGTTCTTTTCCATATAGTCTCTGCATTCCACACTAGACACCCCTTAGGTAGATCCAAATCCTGGCAACCGAACCATTTGTTGGCTTATATGGGCTTGACGCAGGT
This sequence comes from Pinus taeda, assembly GCA_000404065.3. Classification (NCBI taxonomy): domain Eukaryota; kingdom Viridiplantae; phylum Streptophyta; class Pinopsida; order Pinales; family Pinaceae; genus Pinus; species Pinus taeda. Next base: position 31,262 of record APFE031610282.1, on the reverse strand, counting down.
TTGGAAGAGTTATTTATCCAAACAAATCCCGCAGCTACAGGCCCTTTCGGCAACAGCGCGCAGAGCGTGGACTGAGGTCTCACCCGAGGTAGTAGGGGACGGTGCTGGAACTAGGTTTCCACATGTTAGGGATATCTAGATGTGGTCTGGAGGTCTCACGCATTGGTCTACAGCTTCGTGCTACTCGGTATTCGCAGATATTTTTCTTATTAGTGTGCTATTCTATTGGAGGATATGGTTAAAAATCAGATCTGTTCAATAGGGTGTTTAAGCAAACATTTAACCAGTACAATTGATTCATGCATTAAAATGAACCCAGATTTACATACATTCATAAGCAGATTAATTAAACAGATATTAATAAAGTCAGATTCACGATAGTTCAGAAGGAACACAGAATTTTCAGAGAAACTTATCTTTATTTCCACTTTTCCTCAATACATCCAGATCCGCCCTACGCACTTAGCTGCAGGGATCTGCGCACACAACCATGGACTTTCTAGGCCTCTACGCACACAGCTGCAGAGCCTCTATCTACTACCCTAACCCTCGACTTGGACTTATAGATGCTTTCAGACTATTTTCTTTAAAAACCCATTACATTTCATCCTCCCAAAAGAATTGCCTTTCCCTCATAGAGCCTCGCTCTATTTATACCCTTCCTTGGCCTATGATCCCTGTGCGAGCTGACTCTATTTACATTTATTTACATTATTTTATGGGCATACTACCCTTTGACTAAACCTATTATATTTCGCACTCCGCATAATTCAGAGTTTTACAATAATTTAATCCTACTTTTTGAGATTTCTACCCCAAAACCGTTACGCAGGATCTCCGCTACCCAACAGTCCCGTGCCTCCTTGCAACTGCTTCGAGCACTAAGATTGTACTTCCCACGGTTAGTTAGATGGTTGCACCACCTGTATAGGGTTTCATTCGGTCATCCATCACTTTTCCTGGGAAACACCCACATTTTATTGTTACTGGTTGCATTGCGCACTTTATCATCTATAGTGCGCCACCATGGTTGACTCATTTAGTAATATGCAGTCCAATCCAAGGTATCAGGCTAATCAAATCTTCGCGGTAGTCCCCAAATTTGACACCATGATCATGCGCACCCTCTTTTATCACTATGGTCTTGTTATTGAGAAAATCTTCCTTTATCTCGTCCTCAAGCTTCTTGACTTCCACCTCCATCAGAGCACTATTCTCCCTTAATTGCACCCTTTCTTTTATTTTTCTTGGAGCTTAAGATCATCTTGTGGGATTTCTTCCTTAGGTCCCAAGTGTTCTACTTTGTTCAACTACGTGATCCCTTCTTCTAAGGCTCCACGAGCCATCCTATCTACCGGTGCTGCTATGTGTGAACTAGGCATTTTGTACTCTCTGGGGATTAAAGCATTCGCTCCATAATCCATCCCCAGAGGTGGTTGCACCATTAGTTTCTTGCATGTGGTCCTATAAGCCCACAAAATCGCTAGTATGTGTAGGTCCCAATCAGTACGTTGTGCATTGTGTACCTTGCTCAACACTTCACATACTTCATTAAAGGCTTCTGCATGGATAGATTTCTGCCAACTTGTTCCTCCCATACTCTATTGTTCCACTCTAAGTGGTTGTTCATGTAATTTCCTCAACCGCCATGCTTACTGACCATGTCTCCCAATGCAAAGTTTGTGTGCAACCGTGTATGATTTTTAAGATATGTTCGCATCCATCTAGACAGGTGTGCGCATGGATCATTTCGTCTAGCAATATTTTATGCTAATCGCATCTAAGGCTTCCCAAATTGTATTCACATCATTCTCCTACATTTACTCCATCCCTCAAAGCTTCCTTGGTGCATACTCCACCACCTCGTGGGCGTAGCACACAATACCCATTTCAACGCCTCGAAGTGTTGCTGTTTCGACACCTCCCTTTCGAATTTGTTTAGGAATTCATTTACCTTGCTTAACTGATCATACATAAGCAAATCCCTTACCTTTGTTGATACACAGTGCAACGATCTCGTCATCATGGTACAGTTTAGCATGGTTACCTTGTGTAGCGGGCTTTTCCATTTCTCTATCTCCTCATTAGAATCTGATGTACAGGAGATTTCACGCTCCCATGAGATTCATCCATCTGCGGTGGGATTTAGCTAGTCTTTCTCTCATGCAGTTATCTTGTATATGTGGTCCAAGTCATCATCGCTTTCATAGTCATGCACTAGCTTTCTGTAGTGGGATCCTTCTGTAGGGTCCAAAGGTACAACTACACACAGAGAATTTTTCTTAAAAATCATCTTGCACTTCTTCAGATTTATCAATCCATTGATATCCGTGGCCCAATCTATCCCTAATAGCACAGGTTAGGGATTGTTTTCATCAACAATCTCTATCACTTCAAAATCTGCTAGTGCGCTTGCTCCTTCGATATCCATTGCGATTCCCTGCAATATTCCCATCGGTAGGAACTTTTGTTGGTTCGCCATTCAAGTTGGATAGGAGACCATTACAGCGTATGCCTTCCAATGTGCTCCCATGTCTGCTTCGGAAGAACACTCGCATGTGATCCTAGGTCTAGAATCACTTTGTCCATCTCATATTCCCAATCTACGTGGTCAATCTCATCTCCCTTTCTGTCCTCGTCGCATGCTTTCCAATCTTCCAGACTATGCGTTGTTCTCCTAGTGCAGTCCCAACACATCCATTTATGAGTTCCTGGAACCCCTTTATAGCCTTGTTGTTGTGCAACAGCTTCATGCATGTTTACATGAACATTGTGAGCATTGACGAGTCCATTTCTGGCTTTGGTCTCTCTTTGCTTCTTGAAGTGGAGGCATCACTGAAGCTCTTCGTGGCTTCCATGAAGGTTTCCTTAACGCACTCCAAATCAAACTCTGGTTCTTTCGTTGGAGCCTTGCGAACCCAAGTACTATTTTCAGGTTGCTTGCCTTTATCATCTCTTGTTGTAATTCCACTTTGAAGTATACTATTCACATTAGGGTCTTCCTCGCATGGGTGAGACCTCATCATTTGCAGGTTCTGAGTTAGGGGAGGTTGGAGCGCTCCCTTGACGTGCATCCTTGCTATCAGTGTGGGACAATCCTCAGTCTCATGATCAAACAATGTACAATACAAGCATGATGGATGTGTCAAATTCATACAATCATGGGCATAATGTCTTGGCCCTCCACAATTGTAACATATTAGCTGCCGCGACCTCTTCTAGGTCCTCCTCCACCTCGGCCTAATCCGCACCCCTGAAATCTGGTTCGTGCCATCCCTGCATTCTAGTCAAGGGGCTACATTCCATCTTGAACTCTATAGGTAGGAGTCCTATCCATCATCAGCTCATAACTTCTATGGGTGCGCTCATCATGTCCCACTGCCCTACTGAAATTACAGAACAACTGTTGGGAATTCTGCATGTACTTCTGCAACAGATGGAAGTTGTCTATAGCATGCTTTACCCCTATTTGACAAATCACACACCACAATGTATGTGTCGTTCTAGATCCTACTTGTGCCTCTAGTCTCAACGGTATTGGTCCTCCTCCCTAGAGGTAATTTTTCAACATTGGGTAGTGGTCCTCGTTATGTCCCTGACCCTTACACCTTATGCACCATACCTTGTCGTGCACCTTTGGGTGAGCTTTCCTATCCTGTTTCAGACTCTGCATCTCAAGGCACAAGTTTTTCAATTACATGTGAATCTGCTAAACTCCCAGGTTAGGATCCTATATCAGGGTCTCATGTAGTCTCATGACAATCTCCAAGGATTTGGCTTGTGTCATTAGCCTCTATGACAACGCGTTCCCTAAATGTGGTGTTAACAATACTATGAACAATTCATGGTGTTGTCCATTCGTAAAAGTCATGTTAGCTTTGAGAATTGTGCACTTCACTCTCTGATCTAACTCCTAAGGGGTCTCGCCTGGTAGCATTGTGATTTCCTTGAACCCCATGAACAGGTGCGCCTCTAACTTTGGCTTGCTAAATTCCTTGTTCATCACTGTTTGGATGTCTGTGATCCCCGCATTCGGATTGTCATTAGAATGCTTAATGTACGAGGTTAGCGCCCGATCCTGCAGAGCATTGAACAACGTTGCTTTCTTCATATTTTCATACGTGACTCCCCGTTCTTCCCATATAGCTTTTATCATAAACGAAAATTGGTCTAGATCTTCATTTCCTACTCCCTTGAACACTAGCAACTTTATCGTGCTTTTCATATTGACTCACAGTGGTGGCGGAGGTGGTATGGGCGAAGATGGGTTGATGTGGGTGGGGATGGTATGCGCGGAATCCTCTGCCTTATCAAATTTATCACACTTCTTAGTGAGACCTTCGCGATCTCTTCTACGCCCCCTGGTGGAGGTGAAATCAAGGGGCTTGTTTCTAGTTCCATACTACCTTTATTTATGTAAACTCTCCCACTTCACGTGGCCCCAAACATAAATTTATTCACATAACCCGTTTTTCACATAGTAGCATTTTAATTCAAGTGTTTAAAGACATAATGTACTTACCTAGTGGCCCTTTGAGGAAGCATTGCTCTACCTCACTGTAGCTGATTGAAGTATCTACCACGAATTCAGTCATGAATCCTCCTATAATTCGATCGAGCAAGTGACAAAAAATGTGCGTGATCTTATCCTCCGACATTTCCAATCTGCGTGCCAATTCTGGAGTCCACACAATAGGTCTGCCAATCTTGCACCTTCCTTGGCCATCTACTAGATTCACGATCCACTCATACAGCTTAGTAGGGAAAGATGCGAAGAAAATTTCGTGGATCTCTATGTATAGGTAGTAATCTAACCACTCTTCTTTTGATAATCATGGATTCTTGTTCTCCTACACCGCAAACTCGTGAATCTTCCTATCTAACCAATCTTTAATTCCTTTCTTAGTTGGATTCCAGTGATACGACATCAGAAATCTCTATGCAGATCCTGATCCCGGCAACAGAACCATTTGTTGGCATGTTGTGGCCTGACCCAGGTTCAGAGTTAATTAGACAAAAAAATCCCTATACTATTGGCCCTTTTGATAAGAGTTCGCAGAGCGCGGATTGACGTCTCACCCGAAGTAGTATGGGGAGGTTCTAGAACCGGGTTTTTGCACCCTTGAGATGTATGATGGGTTGATTTTGTCCAACTACTAGTCCCTACGCATAGGTTGCTTTGCGCACTTCCCTGGCCTTCGCGCCCTAATATATTCGCCTTCGCACAGCCCTAATCAGGGGTTGTGGAGCTTCCACGTTGCTAGAGAAGCGCTCTACACTCTTCCCCTAAGTCACACCCAAGATCTTACTTATCTTCTTACACCTATTAGTTATCTTCGCGTAAATGGATGCCTTATGTTATATTTATTTATATAGCACATTCATATGAGTTCACGTAGCAAATAAATAGTAAACTTGCAATTCATACCCAATAATACATAAAATAGGAAAAGATACACAAAAATATGATATAACTTCTCTTTATCAATGCTTCCAATTGTTACAGACTCGACTTGCCCTGCACACTCAGCTGCAGGGGTCTGTGCACTCATCTGCAAACTACTAGGCCTCTGCACTCTCATCTGCAGAGCCTTCTCCTACTCTACAAACCAAAGACACAATTTACACTTGACTCAACGCTTCATCAATCCCTCAAACTCATCTTCCTTAGATAGATAGATGTTCTTCCTACACTTAGAGCCTCGCTCTATTTATACAATCCCATGGTCCGGAGACCATGGGTAGATCTTTCAAACTGACATTAGATTACAAAAACAAGGGCAGACAACCCTATGAATCTAGTATGAATTTGTGCTCCCCGGCACAAATCACTGAGTATTTACAATGGACTTGGTCAAAGCTTTGGCTTTAAGCCGCGAAACATGCCTTGGGGGGGATTCCACGTCCAACAATCACCAATCTGTAAGATCACTTGCAAGAGCACTTGTTGCATCCTGAGTAGCACGGACCCATTTTGGAAGCTGAGGAGCTAAAGGAGGATCCTGAGAAGTTGGGGGAGAATCGTCATCCTTGCTGTCATCATTTGAAGAAGAAATATTTTCATAAGTAGAAGGGATAGAGAGAGGTGGCACATCCGTTGAACTAGGCTCGTAGGCCGATATATTTTCAGCAAACTTTACATCTCTTCTAATAATAACATTTTTGGACTTAAGTGGAATAAGTCTATATCCTTTGACATCTTCAAAATATTCAAAAAAATACATTTTTCACTCTTGGGTTCTACGGCTTTATGTTTCTCATCAAGAATATGGGTCCATGCTTCATTTCCAAAAACATGAAAGTGACTTACATCTAGTTTAATTGACCTTTGTGCTTCTTCTCGAGTGATATTCTTTAAAACCTTAGTAGGAGTGTGATTTACTATGTAATTACCACAGTTAATTGCTTCTACCCAAAAATTAAGACTAAGTCCTTTAGATTGAAGCATACAATTAACCATTTCCTTTAAGGTGCGATTCTTCCTTTCAGCTACACCATTTTGTTGTGGAGTATATGGAACAATATGTTGCATTTGAATTCCATGCTAAGTGAAAAATTTGATGAATTTGTTGTTAACATATTCCCTGGCATTATCAGATATTAGCTTAAGAATTTTATGTCCAGATTCTTTCTCAACAAAGGCCTTAAAGGCTAAGAACATGTTAAATAATTCACTCTTGTGTTTTAAGAAGTATAGCCAAGTGTTCTGGAGAAATCATCAATGAAAGTTAAGAAATACGTGTATCCAAAGAATGAAACAACTGGAAGTGGACCACATAAATCACTATGTACAAGATATAAAGGGGCTGAGGCATGCCAAGAGGCACATTTTTCAAAACTCTCCCAATAATGTTTTCTGAGTACACATCTAGAACAAACAACATCTCTGAAAGATACCATAGGAATACATGTCACCATATTTTCTTTACATAGATTCTAAAGGGAGCAATAGTTTAAGTGACCAAATCACTCATGCCAAAGTTTTCTCACTTCATAATTATGAGCAACAAATACTGAGGGAAGATTTGATAGCCCAGAGTTGTTAAACTTATACAAGCTTGTAGAATCATCAACAATGCCAATAGCTAAAATCTATCTAGAATCTCTTAGGTCCTTAATTACAACATCGTGAGGTGAAAATTCAACAATTTTATTTTCACCTGAATCAGTTCTCTGATATACAGATAGACAGTTGCAGGATAAGATTGGAACACATAGTACATCATTAAATATACCATTGTCTAATTGAATAGTTCTAGTCCCTACAACACTAAGAGATCTATCATCACCAACATATATATTTTTGGTGTTACGATCATTTAAAGAAGAAAATGTGGCTTTGTTTTTGGCCATGTGATAAAAATCTCTAGAATCAATGAGCCACTCATGAGAATGAGAAGAAGAAGATACATTTAGTGCATAACCAGAACGAGATGCTTGACAACAACATGCCAAAAGTGTTTTTCCTAAAGGTGAAGTTGAAGTTGAAGAATGCTCCAAATGGATGTTATGTTTTTTCATTGTTGCTTCCAAGGCTTCCATCTTCTTAAAGCATTTGGATTCAAAGTGGGCATATCGATTACAAAAGTTGCAATGTCTATTAGTCTTCTTCCCTTTTCTTTTACTTGCCTTATCATTTTGTTGAAATGACTTTTCATTTTGAGACTGAAAATTCTTAGGACCCTTGTTTGGTTTACTGCCATTCTTTTCAGGATACCGCTTCTTAGGATTCTTTGAATTTGGTTGTTCTTGGGGGGCTAAGGCTTTCTTAGAAGAGTTTCCAGGATTAAGAAGACCAAGATGTAAGAGCTTTTCTTGTTCTCTTATTAAAGAATCACAAAAGGCATCAAAAGAGGGGGAATTGTAGTCTCTTCCTTGAGAAATAAAGGCTTCTTTAGTAGAATAGAAGGTGGAAACAAGCATATAGTAGGCTAGTCCCAACATAGTAAGAATGGAATAGATAAGGCTACCATCTTATTTCTTAACCTTAACACCTTCTAAGAGAATTATAAGGGTCTTGAACTTGGACAAAACATCTTCAATGGAAGAAATATTATTGGGGTCCAACGTAAGTGACTAATTTTCGAGTTGATGGGCTCTAATTTCATTTTTAATTCCAAAAATTTAGTGAGTTGTTTCATTGCTTCATTAGGGTTATCAAGCTCTGCGATATGTAATATAAGGCCTAGAGAAATAGAAATCCCTATCAACCTGCATGCTTGATCTCGCCGATTTTCCCATTTGGTTGCCTTATCTTCATCGTTAGGTTTAGTTTCTCGTTTTGAGGCTATTCTGTAAAGACATTTACTTCTAAGTAAATCAACAATGTAAAAGCACCATTAAAAGTAGTTGGTGCTGTCAAGAATAATTTAGCATGGACTTTCCATTTTAATAGAAACTGAACCTGTATATGCTAAAACTAAGTGCTCCAATGGAAAGATCTTGAAAAATTAGGCCGATTAAAAAATACGGCTCTAAAAACGGCTTCCGGATGAAGAAGTTATAGATTTTTGAAGAAATGTTGTTGAAGATGCTGACAAAGTGCATGAATGTGCGGAAATGAATGATAATGTTATATTTTAAACCCAAACCCCCCCAACCCAACCCCCCCCCCCCTCCCCCCCTTTCCAAACTTAATCTAATTAGCTCACTTTAGAAAAGATTTTTTGTGACCCACTTTTATAAATAAGTGAAATTCACTTTTACAATGGTACTTTATGAGCTACTCTCTAAATTGTAACTTAAATGAAAGATAAAGAGACTTTAGAATTTTAAGTGACTCACTTTTTTATAATGGGTGAGAACACTTTTACATAAAGAAACTTTAAAACATAAGTTTATTTTTGAAAAGTAACTCAACAAAAAGAAGGACTTGAACCCAAGACCTCTATTCTCATAAAGTAACTTTGGACCAAGTGAGCTAGTTTAAAAGGTTAGTAACTTTTGGAAAAGAGGAAGATGGGGTTGTTTTTTTATTTTATTTTTTATTTTTTCAGTCACTGAAGCTTTGGGGTGCGTTCTTACTTGAAAAAGATCTTTTTTCCTACAAAAAAGCCAAACAACCCAACACGAACATAAAAAAAGAAACCAAACCTTACGGTTTGAATTATTTTCCTCCATGTTTCTGATTTTCTGAGATCACACTAAGGCTCGTCGGATAAGAGAATATGATTGAGAAAAATCATTCCTTTCTATTTCTGATTTTCCTAGATCACACAGAGTCATAGGGAAAGGAGCAACGAAAATGAAAGGTATAAATCCGGTAATAAAAAAAACAGAGAGCTAAATAAATTGAAATAAACAGAGAGATGAATAACTAAAACTAAAAATAAAAACTGTATACCTCTAGACCTTAAAAATGACGTAGGCAGGACTATTGGAAGCCTTTTCATGTGAAACAAAAGGGGTTCCTCGCTGGAACATATGCTCATAACACAACAGAGCAGTTCTCTAGGCCCAAAAGTAGTCAGAAATAGTAGATGCAGCCCTCAAATAGCCTCAATACCATGTAGGAATTTACAGGGTAACTTCCTTAGATAGAACACCAAAAGACACCACTCACAAATAGATCACAAATCAATACACCAGTATTTGTGACGTGGTCAAAACCCTCAAAGAGGGAAGGGATCCACGGCCTGAGCCAACGCGGCCACTTCAGGAAATTTATTAATAAAAGAAATAGAATTTACATAAGCTTCTCTCATGAAGGGTCACCCTAGAAATGACCCTCCATGCTCTTTAAATAGAGATAATGGACCAATCGAGTGTTAAGCCATGGATCAAGTGTCAGTAATACTGAGGAGAGAATGAACCATTAGATTACTTCATGTCTATAAAATATCGCGACCGTCGGATTGTAAGTTACGAAAGTACATAGTAAAGAAACCCACTTTACCTAACTCTACACTAGACCAAGTTATACTTAACTATTTGCTATGTGTCGAAATATCCTAACACATTTGCATCCTTAGAAGCTCTTGCTTCTTATCTTGGTTTGTTTCTTTACATGTAAATTCTAATAAAGAGTAGTTAAAGGACATGTCAAGAATAATCAAGGCAAGGAGGAAGTCTGTAACACAATAAGAACTAGTCTTGCCACCTGAAGAAGTGTCTGAGATGTCTCCATTCTTTACAGATACTACATGCAATCCAGACACAAGTTCCGTCTCCTCGAAGGTGATATGCAAATTATTCAATGTTGAAAATCCGAGGGTAATTGTGAAATAGACTCCTACTACTGATGATTCTCCTCCAAGTAACGACGCTACATGGAATGATTTGGCCAATTCATTTCTTCATAGAATTGTTGCCTGCCCTAAAATCCTACCATATGCATATATGGTTAGAGGAATTCTCAACTAGATAGAAATTATAGACATGACGTTTATAGTGTTGAGGAAGATAGTTATTGGGTCTTTTGAAGATGAGGATTTAAGTCAAATGTACCATCTACCACCACTTCAGAAGACATTTGTTATGAAATTCATCCACTATGGACTTCATCAGAGAATGGAGAAGGAGCCCGAAAAAACACAAGCGAGAGGGCAAGGGTATGTATTGATTATCCTCCATTGTTGGCCCCTTTTCTCATATTTCTTCTATGTTATTTCTCTTCTATGGTTATCCAAATACGTAGAAATTCTCTGAAGAATGGGTGCAATTGATAGAAGCCCCTGTTGATGGCTGTGTCATGGATTGGGTGACTATATTATCTAGAAATTTCACCACCAACATCAGAAATTACAGACAAAAGCACAATTTTCTTGAAAGAACGACTCCTCATTTATTTATGAGTGCCTATGTCATGGATGCCATTTATTTTTCTTATGATTTTCCATCTCTTGGATGGAAATGGACAAACCAATTTCCCAGCCCTATTTATGTTTATCTCAATATCCTTTGGGAATCGAAATACCATGCTCACTTCTACAAAATATGTCATGAATTCATGCTCCCTATCCACGAAGATTTCTTTGGCAGGAAAGCCTCTCAACTTACTACAAAATCCAATAGAGACCTAAAGCCTATAGGAAAGTGCTTTGGGGAAGAATCATGTACCTGCATTTGTGTTTTTGGTAGCCTTGCCCATCCTCCTGTTTTGCCCTTTTTTGTCCTAAATAAGTTGTTGGCCGAGGAAGTTGCTTATCAAACAATTGGTAATCTCTTAACTAAAGTACTTAAAGATGTGAATAAATTCACCTGGCCATGTGAATCGCATGGTGTACCGAAATTAACCTGGAAATTAAATAGACCGTATGACCTGCATGGTGTAGTGAAAGAGGTTATAACACAACCTAAGCTGAAACCGTTTTTAAATGAGCCTGAGAAATTTGATTATTTGTTTGAAATTGTTCCAGAATATTATATGGTAGATAAATTGGCAGCACACCATCTAAGTCCTCATGAATTGATTAGATTCAATCAATATCATCAGCAAAGAATAGCCCATTTTAATGAATCCCTGTTAAAGCAATTCTGATAGAATTCAAAAACTTTATATGCATCAGCGTCCTCCTCAAAAGCTCTAATTACTTCTCAAGTCTCAAAAATAGCTACTATAGTTGTTCGGGATGCAAGATAAATCAAAGAGGAGAAAAAATTGGATGAGGTATGGGAGGATTTCAACCATGTTTTAACAATAGAAGAAGCTTGGATTATAGATATCTCGACCAATATACAAGAAGAGAATGTTACAGTCATTAGAGAGACAAAGTAGGTTCCATAGACTACAGGGACAATCTCATTTACTGTGGAGGCTTCCCAAGAGGATACTATTCTTAAAAATCTTGAGAATAATATTAATGTTGAGATTGCTAATCAATCAAATGCTGCTAACGATATGGATATAATTCTTGCATTTCCTACTACTGAGATAATCGTCAAAATTGAAGAAATCACCACTTTGGACATATTTTACAGTCCAAAGGATAAAGCAGTAATGAGGAGGTCAAGGAATAAAAGAAAGATATAATAGTCACAAGCGCTAGTTAAAAATGAGACTCTTTTTCAAGTTCTTTGAAAAGGAATCGATGTACTTCCTTTTCCATCCTTCAGGATCTCTGTGAAGGTACCCGACTACACTTTGCGCAACCTTAGACAATGATTTAGGAACTTACATGCCCTTGTAACTATGTTATCGACTGAGTCCACAAATTGTCTTAGGTATTAGCCAACTTTACCATACAAGTAAGATTATCTTTGCACAAACATATATTATTACTTGCATTCATGCAACAAATGGAAACATATATTTTCGCACATCAACTTAACATTATATCTGAAACTTAACATTCAACATAGCATAATCACAACATTCATAATATTAGTAAAATAACGCTAAATAGATGGAAAGTACATAGTAAGTTCAGAACACTTCTCTTTGTTGATGATTCAAATTTTCAATACAAACTCTAATCGCCCTGCGCACGCATCTGTAGGGATCCACACACTCAGCTACGGACTTCTACCCTAGGCCTCTGTGCACTTAGCTACAGAGCCTCTTTCTCCACTATGAGTCTCACTTTTATCTCTCTCCAACCTATTACATTTATGACTCATGACTACTAAACTCCCTTAGACTCTCTAAGACTTTCCTTTTTATACAATCCCATGGTCTGATGATCCAAATTTGATCCTTGAAAATTATCAGAGTTCTGTGACCGTTTCAAATCATGACAAACTTCAAAAACTTGTGAACAAAGAGCTATCAGGAAGGACCTCTAGACAGTGGTAGTTTTTAGCCAGCACGGAACAACGAGGATCTCGGTCAAAGCATGTTGACCGTTGTCCCATGGAGACCATGCAGTGGCACAAACTAGCAATTGGGAAATCTAGATTAGAAAATGGAGGCTGTTTCCGATATGTGATAGCGCAAGGTGGGAAAAACCCCTCAAAATGGAAAAGCCTTGAGCGCTCGGTCACAAGGAAACTAGAAAATTGTGGGAAAAGTGTTTAAATGATAGGTGGGTCTCGCGCTCCAAAACCAACGGTATATCAGAGGCGTTTCAGGCGGTAAGTGGGTTTCTCAAGAGAACGAGCGATTCCATATGTTGGATGACATGTGTCTGGTGGATGAAAGAGAAAACCACTCTCATCATGGGCTAACGTTTGAGCAAGTCAACTGCTTGATGATAGCAATAACCGTAGGATCTTGGAGTCCTGGCTCTAACGACGGAGATTACACTCGATGGGAGACCAGATTTGGAGGGAGAAATAAGCTACGATGCATAAAGGTTTGATGTCTGATTTGACCACTAAGTTGGAAGATGAACCATTTCACAAAGTAATCGAAATAATGAACCATCGAGGAAGAGATGGCACTTAGTTCGTGAGAGGACAAGTGGCCACCTCCTAGTGAAATGTTACCTAGTAGCGATGATGTAGAGGCAGGGAATTCCAAGTGGACAGCATCAGGCGATCCGAAGAGACAGAAGAGTAAGCGAATATTCAAGGGACGGATTGGCTTTATGCCATGAATAGATAGAGAACAAAAAACAGAGAAGAAGGAGAGAGTGAGACAAAGAGACAGAATAGAGAGCGAAGCAAGCAGTAGAGAACAAATAACTGAGCTGACCTGTAGAGCTAAGGCAACATCAAGCAGACAGAACCAGGCTTGAGAGGTTCAAGTAATCCCCGAGAGGATATCTGTTGGGAACTGAGTACCAAGCTTGACTCATCCCATTAAGACTAGGAGGTCGAGACTTAGTAAGGGGGAGTCTGTGCACTCTAGTGGCTTGGGGAATCCATGTACCACCCTACTAAGCATCATCTATTTTAGGAGACTCGAATTGAGCTCCTCATTGTAAAAACTCTACTTAAAGACAATAAAGAAGGACGCCACTAAAAGCTAGACCGAAGACGTAGCCCAGGAGGATTGGGAGAACTCCTTATTAAATTGTTGTGTTTTTGCATTTCCTTGTTGTGTTTTCTCTTACTGTTTCCCAGTGTATCTGTACTTTGCAATATTATCGAGCTATTGCCTAAGATAACATAGACACAAACCAACACATGAGTCTGTAATACCTTCATTAATTAATTAATTGAGATCACTCGCAAGTGATTTTCAAAGCAAGTGCTATTAGAGCCCTAGGCTGTTAAGGTTAGACAAGCTTGTGCTAGATTTCGTTATTGAATGCTAACTAGATCAAAGCTCAAATTGGGAAAAGGAGAGTTGGTCAAAACTAATCCTAAAATTGGAAGAGTCTATCCTTAGAAGACAATGTCAAAGGAAGGTTCAGTGGGGCCAGACCCTCAATTCGTAGATGGTTTCCTAGCCATAAGGTCCATGGTAGAAGAAATTTATAAGGATTTTAGAAAACATAAGCATGAAGATTCATCAGGCTCCAAACAAGACAAAGGAGAAGATGAGTCTCTCCTCCATGACCACTCCAAAGGAAAAGGGAAGGAAGAAAGCTTTCTCACACCTCTTAATAGCCCTGAACATAAAAAGAAGACATCTTTTATTAAACTAGATGTTAAATTTGATTTAGCAATATATGATGGAGAGTTGAATTAAAAAAAAATGGACAATTGGATTAAACAAATTGATGTTTATTGCAGAGTGCAGAGTATTAATTTAGATAAGAGCAAGATTCAGCTGACAAGCCTACGCCTTGGAGGCATTGCCTTGGTTTGGTGGGAAGGCAGGACCCAAGCTAACATGAAGAGACATGGTAAGACTATTTCTATCTCGAATGGATTTGTTTCTGTAATAAAAAAGCAGTTCTATCCATTTGCCTACATGCAACAAGGCATGATGAATTACCAAACTCTTCGACAGTTGAAAAGGAAAAGTGTACAAGGTTACACCCAAGAATTTAGAAAGAGAGAATTGATTCTAGGAATCACATTAGACTCACCTGAGACTTTGTTGAATTACATTGGTGGTCTACATAGCTACATGAGGCACACTATCCTCATGTTTAATCCCACTAGTATAGATGAGGTATCTGTTCAAGCTACACATCTAGAAGCTAGAGGAAAGAATGGAAGTCCAGAATTTGGGGGATCATCCCAACCCACTATAAGCAAGAATAAGGAGAATAGAAAATAGAAATGGAAAGCAAGGAAGGCCAACACTGCACAGAAAAGGAAGTCTTCATGCACTCACTATAAGAAGGATGGGAATGATGATGAGCACTATTGGATTCTTCATCTGGAGCTGAGAGCTAAGAAGTTGGAGGGCAAGAAGAAGAAGATTGTTGAAGCTATTCAGAAAGATTTGGGGTCGAACTCAGGAGTTGAAACAGCCATTGCAGCCACAGGTATAAAAGGTAAGAATTCTAAAGCATCTACTAGTAATTCTGTACAATCTACTATTGATGAAGAAAATAAGAGAAAAAAACATGAGCTTTTCCATATTCAAGTTATTTCCAAACATAAAAAGATTGTTACTTTGTTTGATAGTGGCTAACAAGTAAATTTAATTTCTGAAGAAATTGTAAAGAAGTTGGGATTAGTGACTACACCTCATAAGAAACCGTACCCATTATGATGGTTAAATGCTAAAGCACAACTACAAGTGACTAGACAATGCAAACTCAAGCTTTCTTTTGGGTTAGCATTTGTAGATGAGGTTGAGTTAGACATAATTCCTTTGGATACATGTGAAATTGCTTTAGGAAATGCTTACTTGTATGACATAAAAGCTATCTTCTATAGAGCTAAGAACAAGTATCTACTTGTTAAATATGGAATCGAATACTTTGTAAGAGCTCATAAGCTCAAGAATAATTATAGTCTCATAAACTTAGGGAAGATGAAACAAATGATAAACTCATGAAAAATTTTTTTACTGATGGTTGTAAAGGAAAAGAAACCTAATAAAACCAATGTATTTGAGGGATGTAATGCTAAACAACAAAATGATTTAGAAAAAGTTGTTTCAGAATATGATATGTTGTTTCAAGAACCTAAAGGTCTACCACCCAAAAAGGAAATAGTGCATGACTTTATTTTGCAGCAAGATGCTCAATTGCCTAACATTGGAATGTACAGGTTGTCCTCTTTAGAGAACACAGGAATCAAGAAGTAGGTGCAGGAGTTTCTCAAGAAGGGATTTGTCAGACCTGGAACATTGCCATGCGGGTCACCAATCATTTTGGTGAGAAAGAAAGATGGCTCGTGGAGAATGTGCATTGATTACCGAGCACTAAATAAGATAACAATCAAAAATAGTTATCCCCTTCTGTCATGCGGAAAGATTTAATCTTGCAGACAAAACCAACCTCCCTAGAAGCCTAAGACTTTCTAGTGACAAAGAAGACAATTAAGAGCAATCCTTCTCTAAACATGCATTTACCATACAAGAAATCAAGTGTTTAGATCCTACCTGTAGTCCAACGCTGTTGTACTAGTCCAGCCTCGTCGATCCGGATGAGCTCCTCCTTCACTTCGAAACCTGCATTCACTAACAATCAAACGATTAAATAGCACCTGAATATCTCATAAAATAAAACATATTCAACATACAGACCAAGGAGTATATGAAACAACTCATTAATAACAAATTGTTTAGAAGAATGGACTTATTTGTATTAATAGGAAACAAAAGAAACCATTACAACCTGAGCCTTGGTGTTGTGCAAGTTCCTCCCAGGGTCCAGCAAGAGTTTTCCCTTACTTTGATAAGCTCACCCACTTCCAAATGAAACAAGAAAGGATGGGAATCTCTCCTCACAAGCTTCTACAAGGAAGTCCTAATTCCAACAGCATCTACCCTTTCGAATGTTCAGCTTTCAACCTCCCCTCCTCTGGCCTAATGCCTGTATTTATAATGTTCTAGAGGAATTTAATCAGGTGCACCATCAATGGGATAAGCCCCTCTTTTGGATGAGATATCTCCTCTCTTGATGGGATAAGTTCCTCTTTCATAGGGATACATGAACCATCTAGAGGCGCTCAATACACGTCAAACAATCTTCTACAATGCTCTAGAAATGACCACAAGTAACTTTTTTAAGATGAAACTCACGCCTTTTGACCTTTACAGGAGTACGCACCCACCCCTTTACATACAAATCGTACAGGTACACAGGTATTGTGAACTTGGGATGCGTATACGCAGGTAAGGTAGAGAGAAACTGCGTACCCAGAGATAAACATGTTTTTTAATGACTTTCTCCCTTTCTTGAAGTTTGACATGGAGAGCAGAGGTATAAGGCTTGCCAAGGAGGATAGCATGAACGTTGATGGAGCCATACTAACTGCAAATAGTCATGGTGACAAATTTTAGTGTAATAGATTGCCCCCTAAAGTGTGAAGCCTGTAATAGATTAGGGTTTTATATCATCTAGGAAGGGTGAAGTACTTTATCATTTCAAGGATTATCTCATGGAGAGCCCAGTCAGAACCTGCAATTTTCAACACAAAATACATGTATGCTGAGGTAGGCATTCCCATACTCAGATCAAAAACTTTAACTAACATACTAACTACTACTATGATACAGGAATGATTTCATAGTACATCATAATCATAGACTCATGTAGACACAGTATGGACGTAGCCATCTGTTTATAATTGGTCTACTATATAATGAGTACAAAACTCCTTGCAGCCTGGATGGTGGAAACTAGATCCAAGGTCTTCATCTCTACTTCCCGAATTGGTACGATCCTAGCCATGCGAATAAATGAGTCGATGTCGAACATGGTAGAAACCACGTGATTACCAGTCAATGATGTAAACTGTTAACAAGTGTGAGAGAGACCACCAGTAATGTCAATGGTTCTCAAAGTACCCAGTACAATCCATGAGATGTGAATGAATGAGTCGATGTCGAACATTTCACGGAGTCTTTCGATCGCAAGTCAATGATGAAAACTGACGTCGAAGGCGAGAAACCTGCCATTGATGCATGCAGCCTTCAAGGTACTGACGATTTCTAAGTCAACTCTCTAGATAATGTGCTGATGTCGATAGAAAGCGACCCGTTGTAAGGAAGCCCACAACACGAAATCATAGTTCAAGTTGAAGAAATGTTGCTGTAAGGACTGACTCAGGGATGATAAAAATGGATGATAGGTATTTTGCAATTGAATGTTTTGTTTACATACCTCTTGAACACATAACGACACAACAGATGGCTTGGTGACGAATGACTCAAAGTTAATACCTGGAACCCGGTTGAAGAATTCAATGTGGTTTGATCAACTGTGAGGCAAAGGATTTCCCAACCCAGGTGAATGAAAAAGTGTCTTGTTCAAGAGTGGTAGTAAGGTTTTTCTGAGACAAAAGGATATCAAAATAGGCTCATTCTTCTCATTTTTCCCCCACCATTTCTGGCAAGTACCTCTTTATTTTTTACAAACTTGAGGAGGATAACATATGCTTGTTTGTAAGCTCATCCTTCGGATGAGTCCAACTTAGTTTTGATTTCGAACCCTAAGAAGGAGTGGTCCGTTCCTGTTTGTAATAGAACAGGTCCTTTACTGTGAAATTTTAACGAGTCCAGTATAGGAGAAACTCGGCGTTTTTCATATTTAGAGAGTCTGAAAAACTTAGAAGACTCCAGATTGGACTTTTTCGTAAATTTGTGTCTCCTAAGCCCGAAAAAGTATAAAATAATACCTAGGAGAACCGCTTGATCTTGCGACCAAGGATATTTTCATAGTTAGTGTCTTTGACCTGAAAAGTAAAAAGCGATCAAGGACACGTCATTTTATTTCCAGTATCGAATTTGAAACGACAAAAACCCGACAATCTTTTCCTGTTTTTATGGTCAGAAAAGGGCTATAAGGGGACCGTCTTTTAATTCGATTTAATGAGTGTAAAAGAGACGCTCAACAATATTTTCATATTTTAGGAGTCAGAAAAGGGCTTAAAAGATGACTCTGACGTTTTGGTTCGTGAAAAATGACAATTTCCCCTAAAAATCCTTTTGTCTTGCACAAAAACAACACATTACTCATACCTATTTAAGATAGGCAAAAATACATTGAAAAATATACTTTCATGGTGAAAAATAAACAAACTTAGCATTTATTCATCCAAAAAACCTATAAAAAGACTTTTTACCATGTCATTTTTACCATTTTACTGTTCGGGGAGAGAAAAGGGCTTTTGGCAAGAAACATCCCGTGGAATTTGCAGAGAATTCGATCGTCGGAATCGAGTGCCATCTCTTTCAGGTATTTCACAACATCCTCCTCTTTGTTTTTATCTGTTTAGAATTTCATTTTAAGCCCTAGTTTGATTTTTTGGGGGCTTTGGGGTTTTAGGATCTGCTTTTCGGGGTACGCAGGTACCCCATGGGTGACCTGCGTACCCTGACATTTTCATGAATGGGAAAATGGTAGGAGTACACATCCTGCCTTCAGAATAGCTGCGTACCCACGCTCTGTTTTCTGAAAGCGGGGTGCGTACTCCGCGCAAAGAAAATTCAAAACCCCAAATCTCAAAATAAAACCATCAATTTTTTATTTAATAAATTCTAATGCATGTTTTCTGGTGTGTAGATTTCCCACCATGCTTTATTGGCGCAAAAGAGAACACAAAGATGTCGATTTGGCCACAATAAATCATCAACCTTCAATTGATGCTTTGAAGGCATGCGGTCTCTACAAATACTGGGCCATACCTGGCATGAGGGCCCAGGTGCCATTCTTAGAGTGGCTGGTTGAAAGGTGGAATGTTTAGGATCAATGCTTTTACATCAGAGGGCACGAGCTCGAGATAGAGCCCTCAGACATATTTTCTCACTGGTTTGCCTAATAGGGGCGAGCACCTGTCTCTATTCGGGACTAGGCCGGGTGGCCAATCCCTTGCTAGTCTCCGGTTAGAGTGGTGCAATAATCAAAACCAGGAGAAGGAGATAGAAATCAAATTCATATCCCGTCTTCAGCTTATGGTAATTGCCTTTACAGTTACCAGGCTCCGCGGCGCAGCTACTTTGCACCTTGCCACCGGGTCCCAAATGCGGATGGCGATTGATTACTTCCGAGGCACCATTTTCAACTGGTGCGATGCTGTGTTCACCAATATGAAGGGCCAATTGACTAGGGCAAATAACGAGCAAACAAAGACCTTTGGGTATGGGCCTTTAGTTATGAGCTTTTCCTTAGAGAGAGTTCCGATGCTGATCCCGCAGCATCTCACAGTTGAGGTTAGGCCTCCTCGGGAGCCAAAGTTGATGCGATGGGTTGAGGTGATGGCCCTACATCCTGATGAGGGAGTGGGAGTCGTCCGATTTCCTACGGGTTACTTTCACTTGTTGGAGAACCAGGTCTTTGCGATCCAGGATTTTCCTTATGCCGGAGTGGATTTTCGTGGAGATCTGGACATGGTTCTTCCACAGGGAGAACAATGGGATGACAAAGGTATTTCATTGCTCACAAGTTTTTTAAATTATCTATATTTTTTGTTTTTAAATATCATCTCAAAACTGACAGTAAAAATTTTCAAAATGCAGATGTAGGTCCACGGCGTCCAGCCAATCTCCAGCCTTTCAAGAGGAGACATCCAATTGCACCGGTACTGGTCCCATAGGACGCGGCTGTAGAGACTTTAGCTGAGTTGGAGCAGGATCTAGAGCGTCTGATGGAGGATATACCAGAGACTACTATAGATGATATTCCTATTAGACTTCAGCGCTATGTAGTCGCAGTCCGAGGACCTTTTATGAGGTTCTTATGTAGGGTAGCCCGTGCAGTGGTGTCATATAGGGAGCACCACTAGTGATTGGATGGTCCCTTTGTAGACACATGTGACATTTTGGTTTTTTGTACTTATCATTTTTGCCGATCATAAGGTCTTTTTCAACCTATGATCGAAGACGATGTATATTTTTTGACACACTCCTATCTATATATATCATTATTTACCAGCTTATCTTGTTAAACATGTGTGATGAACTGTTTTTAAATTTACATGTATGATTGTCAGAAATGTCTGTCTAACATTCGAGAGGCAATTGCATTTGCTAATGTATTTAAAGACCTTGGAATATGTTGATATTCAATGTAATCAAATCCATGTTCCAAGGGACGCACTCTCAAAAATAATCTTAATAACAGAAGATTTCTAATGGCATATATTCGATTAAGCTGTAATACAACGAGTTCAAAATCTAACCTCACTATCAAACGTCGAATCTCAAATGAAATAGATTCAGGCAATAACTCAATCACTGCACTGTATTCTGCAATGTTGTTTGTTGTTTGACCGAGGCTCACCCCATGCACAGAAACTAACTCGTCAGAGGGCGAATAGATAACCCAAGTGGCAGAAGAGATATTCCGTGTACTACGAAAAGCACCATCAGCAAATCCAACGTACGTTTGGAGAGGCGTCGACATCTGTAACATCAAGTGTAAAACCAAGATAAGCCAGAATAACGATGAAAACACATTTTCTAAGCTAAGCACACTGTCTAAACTAACAAACACACTAGATAGAAAGAAAAACTAACCTAACTAAAAATTCTCCATACCCATCATTTAAGCATAATACCTCTTTAGGTAAAGTCCATTTCTGGTTTTACCCAAAGAGTCCTTGTCGAAATCAACTAGCTCATAGGCCCCTTTTGCTAGCTTTTGCTTGACAATGTAGGGCCCATGCCACATAGGAACAAATTTTCCAGCACCTAGTTTATCGTTAGCTTGATCATATAATAGCACTAGGTCTCCTTCCGAAAAACCTCGAGGGGTCACATTTCTACCATATTGAGCTTTCATCCGTTTCGCGTGAGTCTCGATTGCCAATGCAGCATCGCGTCGAGTCTCATCTAATTGAGCTAGGTATAATAAACGCTTCCCCTCTTTGGAAGTAGCTGGAAGTAATTCGATAGCCATTTGAAGTGATTGGATTTTGCATTCAATGGGCAACACAACTTCCAAGCCATAAACTAGCTGGAAAGGAGTGAACCCTGTTGATGTTTTCACTGAGGTTTGGTATGCCCATAGCACTGAAAATAACATGTTATGCCAATTCGACCGATGAATACCAATGATTCGTCGGATCATGATAAACTAGAACTTTGTTGATAGACTCAACCAGACCGTTGGCTTGTGGATAATAAGGAGTAGAGCTATCATGGCGCAAACCAAGCTGGCCTGTAAGTTCGATCATCATGACGTTTCGAAAATGGCACCCATTGTCAGTGATGATCGCCTGTGGGACACCAAACCTAGCAATAATGTGATTGAATACGAAAATTGCTTCTGTCTTGCAGTCTGCCTCGAATGTAGGCATCGCCTCGGACCATTTAGTAAAATAATCAACCGCGAGGATGATATACGCATGCCCCCCGGCCGAGTAAGGGTTACATGTAATAAAATCGATACCCCATTTGGTGAAAGGACCAACGACAATTATAGGGTGGAGAGGAGCAGGTGGTGCGTGCATCTTTCGATCAAACACCTGACAGTTGTGGCATTTTCGGACCGTAATAATACAATCTTTGAATAAAGACAGCCAGAAGTAGCCAGCGTGCAATATCTTTTGGGCTGTGGCATACCCAAACATATGACCACCACACGCTCCAGAGTGAAAGTCATTCAAAACCCTCTCAGCCTCTTCGTGAGTTAAGCAACGTCGAAAAACCAAGTCCACCCCACGGTGATAAAGAGTATCTCCAATAATTTTAAACTGTTGGGACTGGAGCTGAATTTTTCGACGCTCCGACTTTGAAATTTCAGGTCGAAAAGATTGGGTTTGGAGATAGATGATTATATCTCCATACCATGGATCTAAAGTGCTGATGAGAAACAAACATTCGTCCGCAATGGACTCTTCTACCACAGTCTTCGTGTCAGCACGCGGGAAATAACATATTAACTCCGCGAAAACTAAGGATTTCTTAGACTTGGATTTCTCGAACTCTAAATCGAACTCTTGCAGGATAACGATCCATTTAGAGTACTTGCCCCTAGCATTTGTTTAGTCAAAATATAAATCATAGGGTTACAATCCGAAATAACTGTAGTTTTACGAAGTAAAATGTAATGACGGAAACGCTGGACAGCTTGAACAGCTGCCAGAGCCAATTTCTCGACATGGGAGTATTTTAACTCAGTGGGATTTAGGGTCCAACTAAGATAATATATCACATTTTCTGTTCCGAATTCGTCTTCCTAGACTAACACCATTCTGGTAGTGGAATGCGAAGCTGCGAGGTATAAGAAGTAGTCCTGGTTGTAGTTGGGAGGATACAACAAAGGTGCATGGGTCAACACGTTCTTGAGTGCATCAAAAGATTGGTGAGCAATCTCATCCCAAAAGAATTGAGCGTTCTGTTTCAAGAACCGGGTAAAACCCTTAGTGACCTCGGTGTAGTTTGGAATGAATCGGCGTAAAAAGTTTGCTTTCCCTTGCAAACTTTGGAGTTGGCGCAGACTTGAAGGAGGAGGCAATTTGATGATAGCTTCGACCTTCGAGGGATCGACACAAATGCCGGCTTTGGAAACAACAAATCCCAGCAATCGACCTGCTTCTATATAGAATACACACTTGTGTGGATTCAACCGAATACGATAATGCCTAAACCTCATAAAGATTGCTCGTATGTGGATAAGATGATCAGCTCGATGTAAGGAATGAGCAGGAAAATCATCGAGATACGGCTGCACAATGTGCTTGACGTCATGAAATGCATAAGACATCGCCCATTGAAAAGTGGCTCCGACATTCTTAAGCCCAAAAGGTAATTTGAAATAAGAAAATGTCCCCCAAGGACAAATGAATGTCGTTTTTGGTTGATCGGCAGGGAGAATATTGATTTGATTATAACCCGAAAATCCATCCATAAAGGAAAACATTTCACTTCCAGCACAATCATCAATTATTTGATCAATATAGGGCGTTGGGTAGTTGTCTTTTGGACAAGCTCGATTTATATCCCTATAATCGATACAGATTCTTATTGTTCCCTGTTTCTTGTTAACCGGAACAATATTCGATACCCAATCTGTTAACGAGATCGGATAAATGAAACCTGCTTTCAACAGCTTCTCGACTTCTACTTTAATCGCAGCCGCTTTTCGAGGGTGAATCTGACGCAACCGTTGCCGGACGGGTTTAGCGTCTGGGTAGGTCTTGATTTCATGGAAAACAATGGCGAGATCAATTCCTGGCATTTCCTTGTAAGACAAGGCAAACACCTCGTAAAATTCTTGGAATAGGGCCTTGTAAGTTTGAATTTCATCATCTGTACACAAGGCACCTATATGAATGTTCTCAACAATTCTAGGCTTCACTGAAATGTCAATGGGAATAGTTTGAGAAATATTCCCTAAATTCAGCTCTGAATCAGGATGTTTCGTTGGACTCTAAGCTTCTTTAACATATTCAGTGGTAAAGATGGATGAGAAATCATTTTCGAGACGATCATCCTCAGGTAAAAACGAAGATCTGTGATGAAGATCCTCCCATTGTAAATCGTCTACACATAGGACTTCACGAAGGTGTTCGTCAGATGACACAACTTCGAGAAATGTTATTAACTATGAGGTTGATGCGAAAAGTGATTCCTCATGGACCACATTCATTTGGTCAATTTCGGTTGAACGTGGGTCGGTAAAAGATACTACGGCTTCATAAGCAATTTCATATGGACTGAAAGGCATAGCATCACCAAATGAGTCTATCTCAGATTTAGGATGGACAATCCAAGGATCGTCGTAAATAATGGTGTCATATGTAATCATATGAATAGATGCAAATGAAGAGGATGCGTTGATTGGAGGAAAAGGAAAAGTTCCCAGTAAACCGGAATCTTTAACTAAACCTACGCCAACGTCCTTGTAAGGGATAGTCGTTTTACCGACATGCTGGATACTCTCTTAAGAGGCTGGGTTGGATGCAAAGTAAGCCAGCTGGTCTATTATCATGATCTTGCCATTATATGGAAACTTTATTACTCTGAAGACCGATGAAACGACCGCTGTCATATCATATGACCAACTTCGACCCAAGAGAAGGTTGTAGTCCAGAGGGGCATCAACCACCTCCACATCTAGACTAACAGTTTTTCCTTCAACCTCTATAGGAAAATCCTGTAGAATGCCAAACAGACAGAACCCACGGCCATCAAAGGCCTTAAGGATGGTCGAGGATTGGTTCAGTGAAGGAGAACCAAGCGATCTCCAACACTGAATCGACATAATACACGTGGAAGCTCCCTCATTAATTACAGTCCGATGAACAGGCCTGTTTTTTACTATCACTGGAATCTGGAAAGCCATTTGATGAGGTAAACGCGGTGTACTATTTTCTAGATCAAAGATTATCAGGTTTGGGTCCTGAATATCAACAGCTCCGATAGCCGACAAAAGTAATTTTCTTTGTGTTGGGCATGATTGCAGCACTTCCAAAGCCGACATTGCTGAGGGTGAAACAACTAAGTCCTCAATGATGTTATAATTCTGAGCCGCTCTCGCATGTGGATTGAAAGCAGACTTTCGAAGTATACCCTTGGCGGGCGGTTTGATTACTAAGTCCGGGTTGGGTTTCTCGATCTGTAGTTGATCGGAACCAGGAGCTGAGGTTGATGGATTAGAGTGAGAAGATTCTACTTCCTTTCCATCAACAGGATTCTTACTACCATAATCTTGCGATTGAGTCGCAATCCTCACATGAGACATCATCAATATGGGTTCTTCACTAGAACTCGAGGAAGAACCTATCATCTTAGTCTCCTGCTTTGGAAATGGATCTTTCAAAACAGCAGGAGTTGGGGAACCTTTGACTATTTTCACAACCTCGGCCCGATGAGGGAAATCTCTTGTATAATGATCCTCTTCACAAATAAGACAAGGATATCAAGGTTTGCGCTTTTTGTCATTGGTTTCTGACTTTTCTGTTTTCTCCTTTGGAGCCTTGTGTACTTTATTCTTCTTCTTACCCTTCTTCTTTCCACCATTTTTTGATTTGGCCGTAGATGTCTCTACGGCGTGAATATCGGCGGAAATTTCAGGAGAAGACTCTCCTGTCAGGGAATCAGGTAGGGTGATTATAGGAGAAGAATTCTTAGAAGGTTTCTTCTTGCTCTTTGTGTTTACTGTACCAATCATACCATCAGTGGCATGAGATCCTGAAGGAGCAGCAGCGATTTGATTTGATTTTGGAAGATCTGGGATCTTCTCGTGTAAAGTACCCGACTGAGTGTAAACTAAGTCAAGGTACTGCACCTGAGCAATGACTTGCTCCTCAATAACTACGCTGGCCTTAGCTACATCTTCAATAATCTTCGGTAATAATGATTTAACAAACCATTCAGCTAATATTTGGTCCGGGATAAAAAATTTCACTAACCTTCTTCGACATCTCCATTCATGAATATGATCGGAAATATACGTGGACGTCGATTATTTTAGTGAAGTTAGTAACTCCATGTCGTTATCGTATATGATCGGCAACTGAAAGTGAGTTAAGAACGAGGTAGCTAACTGGCTAAAATTGTAAAAAGAGGCCCGTGGTAACTCAATGTACCACTTGGCCGCGAGACCAATGAGTGTACGCTAGAAAAGATGTAAGCAGATCGAATCATCTGAGATAGAATTTGAGGCACACCAGAGGTGGTAAGTCATCACATGATTTGATGGGTCCTCTCCAGACTTACCTTCGAACTTGGGTATGTCACTGGGCAACTTATTCGGCATTAGCGGCCAATATGGAAGATAATTGATTGGATCGTTCGTTAGGCGTGACAAGTCTGGTAAATCCAAAGTTGCGATAAACGACAATTGCCAGTTCGGATCTCTAAAACTTCGGGTCATTAAACCATCCCCAGGAGGAGGATATCCAGGATAACTTGGAACAGGAATCGCGTTCGGGATATTGTATCCTCCCGGAAAACTAGGATTAACCGGACCGTACTGGGGTTGTTGAGGTTGTTGAAAAGTGTACCCAGGATACGGTTGATACTGGTAGGTTGGTTGCTGCACAACAGGACCATATTGAGGTTGGTACTGTCCCTGGTACGGAGGTTGAACAAATTGAGGTTGAGAGGTAACAACCGTACTTCCTACAGGCATCTGGACCGAAGTCTGGACCGTAGATCCAGACTGAGGTAAAGAGGTCTGAGGAGCAGATGCAAGAGCAGTAGAAACCGGAGCTACTGATACTCCAGAAGAAGGTCGGGTGGATGAAGAAGATGTTGCAGTAGTCGCACCAGACGTTTGAGGCGGAGTACGAGGTGTACTAGGCCCAGCCTGAGAAACTACAGAAGGTGCAGAAGTTGGACCCGTAGACTGGACGGGTTGTTGAGATGGACCAGCGGCCTGTCCAGGTTGTGATGACGACTGCACATTCGGTTGCAAAATCTGTGGATTTTGAGAAGGATCCCACACCAAATTCGTTCCGGGGTATTGACCTTGAGGATATGGAGGACCATAACTGGGTTGAGGGTAAGATTGATAATACGGTTGACCAGAAGGCGGTTGATAACCTTGCGGTTGATACTAGCCTTGGGGTTGATAACCCTGAGGCACATACTAATACTGGGGTTGACCTTGAGGTACGTAAGGATATTGATTTTGGGGCGCATACTGATACTCAGGTTGAACTTGGGGTACATACTGGTACTGGGGTTGACCTTGGGGTACATATTGAGTCTGGGGTTGACCTTGAGGAATGTACTGTCCCGTAGGTATGTACTGTCCTTGAGGTTGGCCTCCAGGGGCAAATTGAGTACCTTGAGGTTGCCCCCCAAGCAGATATTGAGTACCTTGAGGTTGCCCCCCAAGCGCATATTGAGTACCTTGAGGTTGCCCCCCAAGCGGTAACTGACTGCCTTGAGGTTGACCTGACATCATCAAAATTTCTTCTGCACTCAACTAACTATTACTTCTAGATAACAACTTTTGTTCGATAAGACGAGGAGATGCTCCTGAAAAAGTACCAGAAATGGACTGATACCCAGCAGGAACAGACGGACTGCCATATAAATAGGCTTCCGGAGATGATGAACTAGACATATATACAGGAGTAGTAAAACCTCCGGGTGGAAAAGGAATACGAGGTGGAGAAAAACTTGACACTGAGTTGTCTAAATAATTTGTTAACGAAAGATACCAAGTAGTACTTCTAGGAGGACTGTAAAATATGGATTCACGCTCTCTTAGATCAAGAGTAGGTAGATCTTCAAGGTAAGAAATGCCTATTTCTTCTTCTGGAGCAAGCTCTTCAATAGCAATCAAACCAGAAGGAAGATTTTCGGTGATGACTCGTTCTACCCTAGGTGAATCAGGAACACTAGAAGTTGGAGTAATAGGTTCAGATATTTGAGGTTCTTCGCCTATATCACTAGTAGATGAAACACTACCAGTAAGCTCGGAAACCGCAACAGCTTCAGGATCATAACCTGTTTCTTGACTTTGGTAATCTGGATGGACTACCAATGAAGACTCTCCTTCTTCAAGTGAACCTACTCTACTGCCACTAGGAGGAGTTACAAGGATTTTCAAACCTTTGTAATGACCCGGGACCTCTTCAGGAGGTTCACCCCGCAATCTACGGGATCTCCTCAAAAAATCGGCCACGGTAACAACCTCAGGTGACTCGCCCCGAAGTCTACAGGACTGTCTCGGTAATTCAGCCACAGCTAAAACTTTTAACTACTGCACACGAAAACAAAGCAAAATCTCAAAGCAAACCACCTAAAGTCGCTAAAGAACCAATCAAATTTGAAACATACGCCTAAAGAATCTAGGGCATCAAACCAAACACAAACAGTAAGCTCTCCGGACCAAAAACACTAGTTGGTGATGAAATCCAACCTCGTAGGATTTAGTACAGAAATGGCGGGTGGAACAGTTACCCCGTCAACCTGCTTAATGAATAGACTGGACCAAGTTCCTCCACTTTAACCGTCTCGAGTGAAGTGAACACCCTAGAAAATCCAAGTGAGTCTAGCCGACGTCTGCTCCAGGTACAGTGGGATCTTCCCTCCACCGTCACCTTGGGTATAATCCTAAGATAATGGTCACTGAGGTCACCAACAGCAACAAATACACCTAGGGGAACAGTCTACACTCTGACAGCACGCAAGGGCAGAGTAATAAGCTCAATCCCCTTACCGGCTCCTTGACAATGGTTGATCCAAGGTTTACTGATAAGTGATCCCCTGGCTCCTCAACAATAATCTGAGGTTTACCGTTTGTAATACGTGCGTGTCTAGCGTCGTTCCCAGAGTATAAATGCAACAGCTGGATTTATCCTATCACAAGATAAGCTACTTGTTTGGTTTTATAGTCTTGGAGAGTTAATTACTCACCTACTCCAAGACACTAGCCTGATCTATATTGGTGCTTCAGAACCTTAGTAAAATAAAAATTTCTAAGTTAATTTTACTTTAAGCGTTGATTTTAATGGCTATTCTTTAAGACAAAAGGTGATGGAGATGAAACTTGATGGTGTATAGACTCGACTCCAATTCTCTAAAAAGATGCACCTAAGATGATTTACGCTACTTTTTCGTTTCAATGAATCCTATAATTAAGAGAGTTGAGAGAATGCAATCTTTTGATAAAAACAACTTTCTTAATAGACCATCAAAGAAATAATCTCTTTATCTTTTCAAAGCACACAAAACATGACCACTCATTACTTCACGAAAAATTCCTCTCTTTCAAAAACGTCAAATGCTACTCTAAAACAAACTTTGCAAAGGTCTCACCTTTTATATTTTCCTATTTAATAAAGCATGTAAAACTAATCTAATCAAAAGCAATTTCAAGATCTATGAAAATCTATGAAAAACTCACTCAAAAATCAAATCAAAGGAAATTTACCTAAATTTACCTAAAAAGTAAATCTAAGAAGCAAAAGCCTACTAAGATGATTCCAGGATGTTTTACTTGGCAACATTCAGTCCAAGGACTAGTTTATGCAGAATCACAAACTAATCAAAACAAAAAATCAAACTCTTTTTGTTCTTTTTTAAAATGAAATTCACAACTTAAATCAACAAGCTATATTGAAATTTCGCAATGAGGCAACACAAAGGTAGGTTTCTCACGCGGGTAGACTTTACGACTGGTCCGACTCCTAAGAAGACTGACAAAACCAGAGATATCTAAGGTTCCACAACTTCTAAATCCAAAGTCACTACAAGACCAATACAAAAATCAAAACCCTAATGCTAAACTTTCAATGAATTTCACTAAAACTTTCGACACTAATGGGACAAGTTCAGGTGAATATTTTTGACAGACAACCAGTGGATCTAGGCAGTAAATACTAAGAAAAACAAAATCTAAAGGGAAAAAAGGGATAAAATTGAAATTTTCTCAATTTTAACAGGGTACGCAGGCAGCCTGTTTAACCAGGTGTGTCCATGCTCTGTGTGCAAAGATACAGTGCGTACAGGTACACACTGTGTCTAACTCAGAGGGTGCGTACTACTGAAAAATGAAGAAAAACTAAATTCTAACTCGACTCTAAGCTAACCCACCCAAAAACACAGTCAAACAATCAAAAAACAAAAGAAAAAATACTCTTTTCAGATCAAAGTAATACTCAAAGGAAAAATCAATCACATCAATGGATTCCCCAGCAGAGTCGCCAATTTGTCATGCAGAAAGAGTTATTTTTGCTGACAAAACTAACCTCCGTAGGAGTCTAAGACTCTCTAGTGACAAACAAGACAATTAAGAGCAATCCTTCTCTAAACATACATTATTCTATGAGAAACCAAGTGTTTTTCGATCCTACCTCAAGTGCAACGCTTGTTGTAGCAGTCTAGCCTCGTCGATCCAGATGAGCTCCTCCTTCACTTTGAAACCTGCATACACTAACAATCAAACGATTACATAACACCTGAATATTCCATATAACAAAGCATATTCAACATATAGACCAAGGAGTATATGAAACAATTCATTAACAACAAATCATTGAGAAGAATGGACTTATTTGTATTAAGGAACAAAAAAGAAACCATTACAACCTGAGCCTTGGTGTTGTGCAAGTTCCTCCCAGGGTCCAACAAGAGTTTTCCTCTACTTTGGAAAGTTCACCCACTTCCAAATGAAACAAGAAAGGATGGTAATCTCTCCTCACAAGCTTACAATGGAAGTCCTAATTCCAGCAGCATTTACCCTTTGGAATGTTCAGCTTTCAACCTCTCCTCCTCTGGCCTAATGCCTGTATTTATAGTGTTCTAGAGGAGTTATTCAGTTCCAACATCAATGGGATACTCCCTCTTTTGGATGGGGTAGCTCCTCTCTTGATGGGATAAGTTCCTCTATCATAGGGATGCATGAACCATCTGGAGGCGCTCAATACACGTCAAACACTCTCCTAGAAAGCTCTAGAAGTGACCA